>JAVJIF010009940.1:0-159612 GCA_038442645.1 Agave tequilana | reverse complement strand
GACGCGGAGCTTACTCCCGCATCCAAGCACATCTTTAACGCGATTCTCGCGTTCATATATTAACGCGACGCGGAGCACGTACTCGCGTCTGCGTTCTTCCTGTGTTATAAACGCGGGTCTCAGACCCCACGTTTGTGGCATCAACAACGCGGCAAAAATCCCCGCGTCTACGACCCCTGCGTCTTCATTCTCACTTTTCTGATTCATCCTTCTCCTCCTCTCTTTTATATATATAATATTGGTTACTTGGACTCCCAGAGCTTGGAATTTCTCGGTGTATTTCTTAAAGTTTTAGGCGAGTGTTCTTGCCTTCCTTCAGATTTTCCTGCTTTGTCATGATTGACTAATATTATATTATTTTCCTGCACACTTGCATGCATCATGCTACTACTTGATACTTACCCCGCAATAACATATTGATACCTGACTTTAGATTGTCACATTTACGGGAATCTTGTACTTGCTATATACAGTGACTTGAAATGACAATAATCATGTACTCTTGAACTCCTGATCTAGTTTTGCACTTGCTTTCCCGTAAATGATAATTACATAATAAATTATAAAAAGAAACCACTGAATCGGGTCGGGGAAACTTGCGGCTATCAATATATGTTCGTGTTTACAGTGATTTTAGGTATGTTGTGCAACTACATTTCGGTTTGACCTGAGGGCCTCCAGGCGACCGAGGGGAGCGCTGGCTCCCTCCTTCTTGGTACTATCTTGATAAGGGCATTCTATAAGACCCTCTTGTACGCGTTTGCGGCAGGTTCTGTCCTCCAGCAACGGAACAATCCTGGGCCGTGGTCCCGGGTATGGCACGGGACCCACTGTAAATCTTGTTCGTTGATACCCCAGTTGGTCTCCAATAACAGCCTCAATTTACTCATATGTGGATGTATGTGTGCTGGGACGCTATTACACATACCTAGACATATGGGTAGAACGAGTAATAAGTATAATATTGAAAATGGTAGCAATAGATTTATTCAGGTCTTATCACTTTTATTTTATGCCCCATTTCTTACTTACTGTACATGTACTCTCAACAGAGTTCTTAATGCTTAATATTGTTTTTGATCATTTCAACACACACACATACCTATCTCTACACGACACTTGCATTTACCTGTCTATTATAGGGAGTTTTTGATCCCCTAGACTTGCATGTTCAGGTTCTGAAGCCTGATTGAAGTGGAGCCCTCCACTGAAGATCAAGCTTATCTCTTGGCACAGGCCGACTTGTCCTAGCTCCTTCTCTTCCTGAACCTTCCTGCTAGCTCGGGGATCTTCCTCTCAGCCCGTGAGCATCTTTTGCTGTACAAATTATAATTTTACTTTTGTACCTTGCTGTGCTATAATGTACATGTACCAGTATATCACGCTCTGTGATAACTTTGTAATCCTTATGTTGGAATGTATATTGCCACGTGCTTCCGTACTCTTTTCTTGTTTGTACTGATGCTTAGCGTATATACGTGAGGGTATCTCTGACCTGCGTATATACGTTGCAGTAGCATCCCCGTACCCGCCAGACCGGGGCGTTACAGGTTGGTATCAGAGCCCAGGCTCTCACACCTACAGTACAACCAAATTGCAAATTGATGGAATCTTAATTTGCAGTTGGGATACATGAGTTTCGGTTATACATTCCAACTACAATGTACAAAGTTTCCATTCCTTCTTGATATTCCTTCCCTTGATTCCTAAAGTCTATCTATCTTTTGCTTTCACCCCTCTTTCCAGACATTTTTACCAACATAGATATGGATAGAAGGTCAGGACGTAACAACTCCGGGCAGTCACAGGACGGGCCCGCAGGGGGAATGCAGATATTCTAAGGGTTATCCAAATATGGTGGAGAATCAACAAAGACAGACAGAACTCCTTCGGCAAGGATTGATGCAGCTCCTCAGGAACGAAGGCCGGGCAACGTGTCAGACTTCAGGCGGTTGCAGCCGGCAATATTTACAGGGGGAGAGAGACCGCTAGATGCCGAACAATGGCTAATCGACACTACAGATCTCTTGAAGGCAGCAAGAGTTCCAGAGAAAGATTAGGTGGAGGTCGCCAAGATCTAACTAAAGGATGTGGCTAGAAACTGATGGCTAGCTGAAGAAGCGAGACTGGATAAACCCATCACTTGGGACCAGTTCTCTAAGAGCTTCTATGATAGATTCTTCCCTACCACAGCTCAGAAAAAGATGGAAGAACAATTCATCCGACTTCAACAATGGAATCGATCTGTTGATGAATATGCTGCTGAGTTCTTAAGGCTGAGTCGTTTTGCTCCATATATGGTAACTGACGAAGAGAAACGGCGAGCAGATTTCAGCAGGGCTTACAAATGGATATTCAAGTCCTTTTGATTCCCCAACAGCTGAAAACATATTCCCAGGTCCTCACTGTAGCTCGAGAGGTGGAGCGAGGACTGGAGAAAAAGAATCTTGATCAGAGGAGGAAACAGGCCATGAAGAGGCCATTCCAGCAATTGGGCGGAGGAGGTCCAGTCAGAGCTGCAAAAGTCCCGATGATTAGACGATCATTTCGACCAGCCCCTCCTCAGACAACTCAAATAATTCCTGTTTGTAATTATTGCCAGAGGCCAGGTCACTTGCAAAAGGATTATCGCCGGCTAATGGGTTATGCCTGGCATGTGGATCTGGTGATCACTCAATAGAAGGCTGTCCCCATAAGAGAACTGGGATGATGAACCGAGCCCTACCGGCACTTCCTGCACCTATTGGACAGAGGAACCCAGGGCCGATGGTCAGAAGGGCCCCTCTCCCTCCACAACAACGGGTTTTTCACCCAGCTCCAAGGGGTGGAAGAACAACAGTAGGTCGTGGAAGAGGACGGGCCTACAACTTGACAGCGGAAGAGGCCCAAACTTCTGGAGAGGTGGTAACAGTTAAGATTATGGTGCACTCTAAACCTGTCTTAGCCCTCTTTGATTCTGGCGCTTCTCATTGTTACATATCAGATAGTTTCACTGCTTTGCACTCTATACCAGTTGAATATTTAGACCACCAGTGGGAGATTAGTACCGGTAATGGGGTAATCATCTCCAATAGAATTTGTATAGATTGTCCGGTGGAACTATGTAACAAGACATTAGCAGTGGATATGCTCGTACTAGATACTAAAGGGTACGACGTAATCCTAGGCATGACTTGGCTTAGCAAATACCATGCGGTCATTGATTGTCGAAACAAGAGAGTCATTTTCAGAATACCGCTTCAGCCTGAGTTTCAATTTGAAGGAGAACATAAACCTGCCAAGGGAAAAACACAGATGACTGCTGCTGAGATCCAGAAAAAGAGAGTACCAGTTTGGAATGAGTTTCCAGAAGTATTAATGAGATCTCAGGACTTCCACCCGATAGAGTAATTGAGTTCTCCATTGATATCATTCCGGGCACAGTCCCAATATCTAAAGCTCCATACATAATGACGCCCACTGAATTAGAAGTTTGAAGAAGCAGTTACAGGAATATTCTAACAGGGATTGATTAGACCAAGTACTTCACCATGGGGAGCTCCAGTGCTATTGGCCAACAAGAAAGATGGTGGTAAGCGGTTGTGTATAGACTACAGAGAATTAAATAAGGTTACCATCAAGAATAAGTATCCCTTACCAAGAATTGATGATCTTTTTGATCAACTTCATGGGGCCCGAGTGTTTTCAAAATTGGATTTACAATCAGGTTATCACCAACTGAAAGTGAAGAAAGAAGATATTCCGAAGACAGCATTCCGAACTCGCTATGGTCATTACGAATTTCTAGTCATGCCCTTCGAAGTGACCAATGCCCCAGCTGTCTTTATGGATTTGATGAACCGAGTTTTCTCGTCATACTTGGACCAGTTTGTCGTGGTGTTCATCGACGATATCTTGATATATTCAAAAATGACAGAGAGCATGCAGAACACTTGAGAATAGTGCTACAGACTCTCCGGCAGGAACAACTTTATGCTAAGCAAAGCAAGTGTGAGTTCTGGTTAGACCGTATAGCTTTCTTGGGTCATGTAGTTTCAGAAGAAGGAATTTCAGTCGACCCTAATAAGATCCAGGCAGTAAAAGATTGGCCAATCCCAAGGACAATAACAGAAATTAAAAGCTTTATTAGATTAGCTGGATATTACAGGAGATTTGTCCAAGACTTTTCTAAAATCGCAGCCCTATTAACAAAGCTCACCAGAAATGGGAGAGGTATCAATGGTCAGAGGAATGTACTGCAGCATTTGAACAATTAAAGGAAAGACTAATTTCAGCTCCAATCTTGAAGACTCCCTCGGGAACAGGAGGATGGTTATATATAGTGATGCATCCGGAAAAGGCCTAGGATGTGTATTAATGCAGCATGGTCATATCATAGCTTATGCATCTAGACAATTGAAATCACATGAGAGAAATTACCCAACCCATGACTTAGAACTGGCGGCGGTAATATTTGCATTGAAGATCTGGAGACACTACCTTCTGGGGGACAAAGTATTAATCTATACTGATCATAAGAGCCTTAAGTATATCTTCACACAGAAAGAATTACACATGAGGCAAAGGCGGTGGCTTGAATTGATGGTCGACTATGATATAGACTTACAGTACCATCCCGGTAAGGACAATACAATCCCAGATGCATTAAGCAGGAGACCAGAGAATAAAGTTTTATTACAACTTACTCAACAGAAGGAATTGCTTTGGGAAATTATAAAGTTGGACTTAATGCTAATACAAGGAACTGATGAGTCAGGTCAATTAATGACCTTCCTGATTCAACCAACTCTGATAAGTGAAATTAAGGAAGCTCAAAAGGAAGACCCCAGATTACAGAAATTCAGGGCTCAAGTAGAAGCTGGATTAAGGACATATATATGTATTCATTCGGATGGTGCACTTTATTTTGGTAACAGAATCTGTGTACCACAGGGGAGGTTCGGCAGAAAGTTTTGGCAGAGGCACACAGTTCGGCTTATTCCATACACCCAGGAGGAAATAAAATGTATCAAGACTTGAAGCAGAATTTTTGGTGGAACGCCATGAAGAAGGAGATAGCCAATATGTGGCGAAGTGCTTGGTTTGTCAGCAAATAAAGGTAGAACATCAGAGAACAGCTGGACTTTTACAACCATTACCGATCCCCGAATGGAAGTGGGAACATATCACCATGGATTTTGTTACAGCTCTACCCGCAGTCCTAAGGGTAACAATGCAGTATGGGTAATCATTGATCGCCTCACGAAAGCAGCTCACTTCCTACCTTTCAGAATAGGTCAGTCAACTGAAGTTCTTGCAGATAAATATATGAAAGAAATCGTTCGTTTGTATGGAATTCCAGTTAGCATCGTGTCAGATACAGACACGAGATTCTGATCACATTTCTGGGAAAGTCTCCAAGAAAATTTAGAAACTCGTCTAAAATTCAGTATCTCATATCATCCCCAGACAGATGGACAATCTGAACGAACTATCCAAATCCTTGAAGACATGTTACGAGCCTGCATGGTGGAATTTAAAGGGTCATGGGAAGACTATATTCATCTGGTAGAATTCTCTTATAATAACAGCTATCAGGCCAGTATCAAGATGGCTCCATTTGAAGCATTATATGGCAGAAAATGCAGGTCGCCAATATATTGGGAAGAAGTCGGCGAAAGAAGACTTATGGGACCAGATATTCTAGTTCAGACAACAGATAAAGTCAGAATTATCAGAGATCATCTCCGGGCAGTACAGAGCTGACAGAAGAGTTGGGCAGACACTAATAGAAGACCGTTAGAATTCAGAACAGGTGATCATGTATTTTTAAGGATATCACCAACCAAAGGGGTAATCCGATTCGGTACTCGCGAAAAACTTAGTCCGAGATACATCGGCCCATTTGAAATTTTGGATCGTGTGGGAGATGTGGCTTACCGATTGGCATTGCCACCATCTTTAGAAGGAGTACATAATGTATTTCATATATCACAGTTGAGAAAGTATGTCAAGGATGAGAGTCACATTCTATATCACTCAGAATTAGAACTACAACCAGATTTATCCTACAAAGAGCAGCCGATGGCCATTCTGGACAGAAGTGTTAAAGCATTGAAAAATCGGGAAATTCAATTGGTACTGGTATCTTGGAATAGGCATGCCCCAGGAGAAGCTACGTGGGAACGAGAGGATATTATTCGTGAACGTTACCCCCAACTCTTTCCATCTTAGTGGTAAAATCCTTACCCCTATTCTTTCCTGCCTTCACATCCCCATTATCGAAATTTCGAGAACGAAATTTTGATAAGGTGGATGGATTGTAACACCCCATCCTCAGAATGCGTACCCAGTTATATGTCCTGATTTTTGGAGCGTATTTTTTTATTATTATTTATTATTTTATTTTATTTAAATTCTTACTCATATAGCAGTACTGCATGATTTGACCTTTTTGGTATTCAGATTCGATCGATTTTAGTTTCAAATATTATTTTTTAATATTCTAGATTTTTTATGATTTTCTGAAATTTTTCAGAATTAAATTGAAAATCTTCAAAAACGGTGTCGACCAGTATCGCTGACCGACTTTCGGATTTTTAATTTACAAACGGAGTTAAAATTTAGAAATGGCTTTCATATTATTTATTAAAATCATATTTTCTATCTAAATAAATTTTTTGAGAATTTTTAGAATTATCAAAAATCCGGCCGACCCGGCATAGACCGTGTCAACGGTTGACTTCAGGATTTTTATCTTGAAAATGAGATTGAATTTCTGAAAATCGATTTCACTAAAAATCTTTAAATAATATTTATTATTTTTGAGAATTTTTGGGAAACTTTTCGAGATACTTTATTTTTCGGCTTTTCCTGAGTTCCGGTGTTTTCTCAGATACCGGAATTCTATCCGGATATTTTACTTTTTCTCTCTCCTTACCTGACGCGAGATCCACCAACTCTGGGTTCAACAATTAATGCGGAGACTCTCTCCATTCCGCATTTAATGCTTTATTCTTCAAAGAAAATCAACCCAGATCAAATCACCCATGCCTTTTTGTCTCTTCTCTAAACGCGATCTTGCGTTTTTCCTTTTTTGGACGCAGCAACAATCTCCGCGTCCAGCTCTAGTAGCCCAGACGCGGGCTTCAATTGCTTGGAGACGCAAGTCTCCATTCTTGCGTTTCTTTTGCTTTGAGTGGAGGGCAAGATTGTAATAATAAACTTTACCCTTATATAAATACCCCACTCCCTTCTCTCTCAATCATTATCTTCCTTCCTTCTTCCTTTTCCAGCAAGCACAGCCACCAAAAACAGCAGCCAACAAAGCCAACGTGCCCTTCATTTGGCCGGCCATCCCCTCCATTTTCACCACCATCTCCTCCACCAATTCCTCCACCATTCTCCCCTCCATCTACTCCACCATTCCAACAACAACAACAACCACAACACCATCTTCAACACCATCTTCTTCCTCCATTTCCAACCAAAACAACCCATTACTTCCAAAACTTCACCACCATCTCCACTACAACCTACACCACCTTAATCACCACCAACCGTACCATCTTCTTCTCCTCATCCCACTCTTTCCAACGAGCTATAGGTTCGTCCTCTGAAACATCGTTTGCAAAACTCCATTTTCCCATTTGAACTACACTTGCACCGTCAATAACCTCTCTTTTGGGGCCTTGGCCACCCATCTCCGGCCAACTCCGACCAACTCCGGCCGCCGCTGGCGAGGTCTCCGGCCAACTTCGACCAACCTCCCCTTTTCCTTCTTTTCTTTCCTTCCTTCTCTTTTCTTTCATTCCTTCTTTCTTTCTTTCTTTCTTCTTCTTGCCTTCTTTTTTTCCTTCTCTTTTCTTTCCTGTATCACATACTCCCTCATTCCTGCGTCCCTCACATTCTCTATCTCTCTCTTTCTCTCCTATTTTGGTACTAGACGCGGAGCTTACTCTCGCGTCCAAGCACATCTTTAACGCGATTCTCGCGTTCATATATTAACGCGATGCGGAGCACGTACTCGCGTCTGCATTCTTCTTGTGTTATAAAACACGGGTCTCAGACCCCGCGTTTGTGGCATCAACGCGGCGAAATCCCCGCGTCTACGACCCCTGCGTCTTCATTCTCACTTTTCTGATTCATCCTTCTCCTCCTCTCTTTTTATATATATAATATTGGTTACTTGGACTCCAGAGCTTGAAATTTCTCGGTGTATTTCTTAAAGTTTTAGGCGAGTGTTCTCGCCTTCCTTCAAATTTTTCTGCTTTATCATGATTGACTAATTTTATATTATTTTATTGGCACACTTGCATGCATCATGCTACTACTTGATACTTACCCCGCAATAACATATTGATACCTGACTTAGATTGTCACATTTACGGGAATCTTGTACTTGCTATATACAGTGACTTGAAATGACAATAATCATGTACTCTTGAACTCCTGATCAAGTTATGCACTTGCTTTCCCGTAAATTGATAATTACATAATAAATCATAAAAAGAAACCACTTGAATCGGGTCGGGGGAAACTTGCGGCTATCAATATATGTTCGTGTTTACAGTGGTTTTAGGTATGTTGTGTAACTACATTTCCGGTTTGACCTGAGGGCCTCCAGGCGACCGAGGGGAGCGCTGGCTCCCTCCTTCTTGATACTATCTTGATAAGGGCATTCTATAAGACCCTCCTGTACGCCTTGCGGCAGGTTCCGTCCTCCAGCAACGGAACAATCCTGGCCCGTGGTCCCGGGTATGCACGGGACCCACTGTAAATATGTTCGTTGATACCCCCGTTGGTTTCCAATAACAGCCTCGATTTACTCATATGTGGATGTATGTGTGCTGGGACGCTATTACACATACCTAGACATATGGGTAGAACGAGTAATAAGTATAAATATTGAAAATGGTAGCAATAGATTTATTCAGGTCTTATCACTTTCATTTTATACCCCATTTCTTACTTACTGTACATGTACTCTCGACAGAGTTCTTGATGCTTAATGTTGTTTTGATCATTTCAACACACACATATACCTATCTCTACACGACACTTGGCATTTACCTGTCTATTTGTTAGGGAGTTTCTGACTCCCCTGGACTTGCATGTTCAGGTTCTGAAGCCTGGACTGAAGTGGAGCCCTCCACTGAAGATCAATCTTATCTCTTGGCACAGGCCGACTTGTCCTAGCTCCTTCTGTTCCTGAACCTTCCTGCTAGCTCGGGGATCTTCCTCTCAGCCCGTGAGCATCTTTTACTGTACAAATTGTAATTTCACTTTTGTACCTTGCTGTGATATAATGTACATGTACCAGTATATCACGCTTTGTGATAACTTTGTTATCCTTATGTTGGAATGTATATTGCCACGTGCTTCCGTACTCTTTTTCTTGTTTGTACTGATGCTTAGCGTATATACGTGAGGGCATCTCTGACCTGCGTATATACGTTGCAGTAGCGTCCCCGTACCCGCCGGACCGGGGCGTTACAAGTGGTGAGCCAACCTGGTCTCCTAGTGTTCCTCCTTGGTCTTTCAACTGCAATTGGATCGGGAACAGTACCCATGACCTGTTCTTAACCCTGTTCCTCATCTTCAGTACCTTCTTCAACTGTCTGATCACTGCCCTGTGTCACCTCAGGAATGATCTGAACTGATGCTGATTCCTCTAGAGATGGTGGATCTGCATCAATCTCCACCTGCTGCAATAGCTCCTTGGTCCTGTTGGTCTCCACCTGTTGAGAGACCGTATGCTTCATTAAAGAAGCCTCATCGAACGTGACATCCCCGCTGAGTATGAACTTGTTGTCCGTTGGGTCCCAAATCACGAACCCCTTGGTTCCTCGCTTGAAGCCACCGAACACCCCCTTTTTTGCCCTTGGGTCTAACTTGTCATCTTTGACATGGTAGTAGGCTGGACATCCGAAAACCCGTAGCAAATCATAGTCACCAGCAGCTTTTCCTGACCAAGCTTCAAGAGAAGTCTTCCCCTCTATCGCAGACGATGGCAACCTATTCACGAGATGGCATGCAAACGCTAAAGCTTCAGCCCAAAACTTCTTTGACAGTCCTGCATTGGATAACATACACCGGACCTTCTCTAGCAAAGTCCGATTCATCCTCTTAGCCACCCCATTTTGTTGCGGAGTCTCTCCCACAGTGAAGTGTCTCTCTATGCCCTCATCAAGGCATAGCTGTAGGAAAGGATCCGATTTGTACTCTCCTCCACTGTCAGAACGGAGGACCTTGATCTCCCTTTCCGTGCTTCTCTCCAGATTCACCTTTCACTTCATGAACAGTTCTAGGACTTCTCCTTTGTGTCGCATGGTGTACACCAAACAGCGCCTAGAAAAATCATCAATGAACGACACAAAATAATGGTTACCTCTAATCGATGCAGTCTTGTAGGTCCCCAGACATCCGTGTGAACATGGTCAAGAATACCCTCCGTGCAGTGTGAAGCTGTGCCAAACTTCACCTTGGTCTTCTTGCCGATGATGCAATGCTCACGGAAATTCATCTTGCAGTTTCAGCACCTTCAGCAACCCTTGCCTTGCAAGAGCTTGCATTGACTTCTCTTCTGCATGTCCCAGCCTCATATGCCACAGCTGGGTTGAATCTTCCTTCAGACTGGTAGAAGCCGTCACTTGCCCTGTCACCGTACTACCCTTCAAGTAGTATAGGTTGTTCCGGCGATCGGCCTTTAACACCACCATCGAATCTTTTGTCATTCTAAGGACTCCTTCCTTAATAGACACCCAAGGCCCATGACTCCAAAGCTCCTATGGAAATCAGATTCCTCTTCAACTAAGGCACGTACCTCACTTCTTTCAGCTCCCTCACCATCCCATTAAACATTCTGATTGGAATAGTACCAACGCCCTCCATGATGCACGGATGATTATCGCCCATGACGACCGAACACCCCTCCAGCTTTTCAAAACTGGTAAACCAGTCCCGATTAGGGCATACATTGTATGTTGCACTTGTATCCAAGATCTACTCGTTTTCACCTGAGTAGCCTATGATGGGATTGTAACTGAAAAAGAGAACACCGACGATCTGAGTTTGATCTATCTGCCTGTGATTTACTGCTAGGAGTGTTAACCACCTTTGCGAGATTTGCCTCAGACTTTGATTCTTTCTTCTTTCCCTTGAACTTCGGACAGTCCACCTTCCAGTGCCCTATCTCTCTGCAGAAAGCACACTGATTCCTTTTGAGATCCCTAAACCCTGGCCTAGACTTTGATCTTCCTCTAACCTCCTTGCCCTTCCTCGATGAACCCTACCCCTTACTTCCAGTGCCTTCACCGATGAGCTTGACTGAGAAGGATGTCTCTCCTTCTTCCTCGTCTTATAACTTATCAGTGCAGACGATACCTCATGGTAGTCCAACGTCTGCCTACCATTGATAAAGGTCAGTGTGAATGTCTCATACTCCTCCTCCGGGAGTGAGTTTAGGAAGATGATCGCCTTATCCTCCTCTTCTTCAATGACATCCACGTTCACCAAGTCTGTAAGAAGCTTCGTGTATCAGTTGATATGCTCATTCACTGTGCTCTCCTTCTTCATCTGAAATCTGTACAGCTTACTCTTAAGCTGCAACCTAGACTCAACACTCTTCGTCAGATATTTCTTCTCAAGGGTTTCCTACAGATGCTTCGCCGACGTCTCATGTTGTGCAAGATATTTTATGTCTTGCGTCAAACATGAACGAATCAACCCACACGCCGACCTGTTCATCTTTGCCCACTCTTCATCAGTGGTCGTGCTCCTCTTCTTCTCCAGTAGGAGAGTATCCTCGAGGTTCGACGCATTCAGGGCATCTATAACCTCACATCTCCACATCCTGAAGTTATTTGTACCGTTGAACTTGACAACATCAATCCTCGGGTGAGGATTCATGGTCTTAACTGAAGCAATTTCTTCTGCCATTGAGATTACTTGATCCTCTATTTGTGCGGAAGAACAATCAACTGGAAATAGATCACTACTCAGATAAGAATTGAATTTTTACCTTTTCCCTGAAACCCTAAATTGAGTTTCTCACCGGATCTACTCCACCACAGATTCCACGAGCCCTCCTTGCGTCCTCCTTAGATCGACACAAGATCCCACGAACACCAATACCTCTGATCTGAGATCGACACACGATCTCTACCGAATCAGATCTCGAGCCCTCCGAATCTTCAGAAATCCCAAGCGAAACCTGAAAGCTCTGATACCACTTGTTGTGCTTACGACAACAACCTGATGAGGATCCTCTGAATATCCCAAGCACGAAGAACAATCCCAAACAGCACAAAAAAAATACCAAGAGAAAGCACACGCACAAACAAAATAATTTAACGAGGTTCGGCCTTAATGCCTACGTCCTCGGGGTAATCAAAAGAGAAGTTAATTACTTGGAGGATTGATTACAATGCTAGCAGCCTCTTTGATATCAAGAGAGCTGCAAAATTCTTTTTTCTCAGATACCAAACCCTAGAAAAATAACCACAGCCTTTAAATACAAACAGGTTTCTAACCCTGCACTCGCAGCCCACACCCGCTTATCAGTCGACCGGGCGGTCGACCGGCCCCTTCTACCGGTCGACCGATCGGTCGACTAGGTGCCCAACAGAGAGTTGGGTACTTTCAGTCGGTCGACCGAACGGTCGACCGAGCTCCAACTTGTGCACCTTATGCACGTCGGTCGACTGACCGGTCGACCGAACTCCTGATCCTGCGGGCGGTCGACCGGGCCGGTCGACCGTCCAACCTATTTCCTACTGCTGCTGCTATTTTCTGCTGCTGTTTCCTTCGCCTTTTTGGCGTCAACTTCCTCGGGATCACCTCGACGACCCCTCGGCAATCCATGTCAATTTCCCCAGCAATATTCTCTCTTTCCAACATTGTTTGCATAGCTGCCGTTATCTTGCACGGATATCCTATACATTCTCTGAGAAATCTCATTTGGACTCGAATAAGAAGGGTACGAAGGTCTCTGATCGTAGTTGTGAGCCTGTGGGTGCTGCTGACAGTACCCAGCATAACCTGTCTGGTGACGACCCCGCACTTGTTGGGAGTACGGACCTGGCATCTGGCTGTTCTGCATTCACAAAGGTGCATGCCTGGTTGAAAGCCGTTTGGCATCGGCTGGGAGAATGTACCTGCATCTGGGTGTTCTGCATCTGCGAAGGCACCATTCCTGACTGCTGGCTGCGTTGGAATGGTGAAGGGTACATGCCCCCTTGCTGGTTTATCTGCATTTGTTCAGGGGTGCCTCCGAACTGGCTGTTATGCATAAATTGAGGATGCATATCTCCTCCCAGAAGACCATTCTGCGATGGTGGAGTCCGGGGGCTCTCAACTGCTTGAGTTTCCCACGGCGGCGGAGGAAGATTTTGATCATTTACACCTGTTAAGAGGATAGTCTGTGTCAATGGAACTATGGTTAACATGCAGCATACATGAATGGAACTGCCTCTAGTAGTCTGATGAGATTTTGTATACCAATAGCCGAGCAGCATGACCTGATTGGCACAAGCCAATAGTTTACGATTATCGGAGTGTTTTCCTTTCCTTTCCTTTTTCCCTTCTAGCACTGAGACTGGGTGCATGACCAGGTCTGAGTCAAGTTCAACTCCCATGATTTGAGTTTCGGACGGTACATGTTTCTATTAAATGATTTAATCTATGTAAAACAGTATGAAAAAGAAAAGCACAGTAGCCACTCTTCTTTTAAGGAGTACAAGCACAAATATGGACAGAGACATGCCTTCACGGACATGAAAAAACATGACATACTGATATCTAATAGATTCTAGGAAAATTTTCATTCTAGCAGACTTTATAGATTGAATTTTCAAACATACATGATTAAAAGTATTATACAAATATAGTGCTCTTTTATGCCATATTAGCATAAACACTTGTTAAATCTGACATTTGTTTCTCTCTTTCTTTCCTACGATTTCACAAGCTGGGATATCTAGCTCCAACCTACAGTGAATTCAAACCCACAGAGCAAAACCAAGGACCCCTGGATCATGTTATGAGGAAAATACAAAACCAAGAGCCCCTGATCCATGTGAGGTATCTCCCAAGCCTCGGCCTGTCACTGCTCCATCTTTTCCATTGTCGTCTTCCAAAAAAGCACCCCAAGAATCTCTCCACTCCATCTTTTCTGGTTGGTCAGTTCGAAAAAACAATCTTTACAACATCCTAAAGCACTATTAGGTTAAGATGGAATTTCCACAATTCAAGTCTCCTTATAGGGAATCACAATAAACAAAAATATTAAGGTAATGGAAATAAAGATGTATCTCCTCTGGCTCTTAGGATTATTTAGTAATGGGTTAAGAAGTAGGGGTTAAGAGACTTTAGTTTGGTTTGTATTTCCAAATAATTTCTTATCAATATGGTTAAATGATGTTGACCCAGCATAAGCAGGGATTTCATACCAACCTTACCCTTGGCGCATCTTAAACCGGGGCTAAAACCCCAAATCAAATCTGGATTAATCAAGAACCCATTGCCAAATAGGGTTTTAGATATCAACAAGAAGTTACCTAAATCCAACTTTTGCATACAAAGTATATGACAATGCTTTATTTCGATAAAACAGAGAGAGAGAGAGAGAGGAAGAGAATAATGGGCATCATATGACACAAGAGGGAATTCCCTCCTATGACGCTCAGAAAGTTAATTCTTGAACCTCTTGATTAGAGGATCAGCATTATTCACATTGATCTTCATGTCCTCAAATCTAGATGCACCAAAGATCAGGATTCCATCCTCTTTTTGCCGATGGATCAAGGTGTAGAAAAAAGTTTAATTATTGAAAACCAGTTAATTTTCCTACTAGTTGATGCAAAAGCAAACATTATGAGATTCCAAGATCTTTGCTATATATATAGCTTGCTGAGAGAAAACCCTAGAGGCGGGAAGCCACGCTCTCTCTGCGTTCCCCTCCCTCTCCCCTCTTTATTCCTCCGCCAGAGCTCTCTCTTTCCTTGTGAGTGCATACTATAGAGGATCTCATGAGATGAAGTTTGACATTCAGGGATTGATTTGCGGCAAGGGCTACTCTTCGCCGTTTTATCTCCGTAGTAGGGAAAGAGCGTACACTAGACTTCTCGAGATCTCAAATGCTAGGTGTGGCTAGCGATCCTAACTATCTTGACTTCCTCTTAGAATCTCGTCTTCTCTCATGTGAAGCAATTATGAATTATTCATGGTAGCATGTTATATTTAGCTATCGCTAATGATCGAGTTCATAGTTGTTTGATAACAATGGAGATATTGGGTATCCGTTTGAATCTACAAGATGGTCATCAACCATCATCTTTTCTTTAATCTCTGATTCGACAATATGAAATCCACAAGGGATCAGTTTGTTTCGATTAGCAGCCAATTGATTCAGGTTCGTGAGTCAATGACATGGTTGAAATCTTGGAATCAGTATTGACCGACAATTTTTGGTATAAAAGATCGATCATATCATCTATTTCGTCTCAATGATATCAGTCATGACCAATTTTTTTAAAATAATTAAAAATATTTAGAAATTTTGTTCACATAATTGATAACATTTTGACTTTTTTTTTTTTTTGAAATAATTGAGTGATTATCACTTTTTTTTACATAGCAATCAAATGAGTCAATGTATCAATGGGTCTAATAATATATTAAGAGATAATCAATTAAACACACACACACACATATATATATATGATAAAATGTACAGGGCTGCCAACCAAGAGGTTGTATATGGGCTGCCAACCAAGAGGCTCTCTAGGTCGGCGACCGCGTGGCTCAATGAGGTTGTGTTGAGATCAGTGCTTGACGTGTAATTTTGCACAAAACCCCCTCTTTTAAAAAGTTAGTGGCTCCCACTCCCACATGGGCAGCAACAACGCACCTCTCTCTCTCTCACACACACAATTGCACACCCCCAAAAGTTATATGCATATCATGACATTTGATGTCAAAAGGATACATAATTAATCAAGTGGATGTAATGCTCTTAAAACACTGTTATTTTGGATCCGTTTGATGTATGATCAAATCTTATGACATGCATATAACTTTGGGTGTACGATTATCATAGGGCATAAACAACATGACATGGCCCAATCAAATCAAATAGAAGGATTTAGTTGACTTTTTTGACCGCCACATAAAGAAATTTCTATGTGCCACCAGATATCCATTACTCCTCTTTATATATACATAAATATGTGTGTGTGGGCAAAGTTCTCCTAATATGTCTCATTAGATAACTATCTAGGGGACATCCTAAAATCTCACCATGGACCACCTTTAAATATGATCTCTCCCTCCATCTTGATCTATATGTTATTAGATGATTATACATAAAATTTTATGCACTTTTGAAATTTTTTAAGTATACATCAAATGCTTATAAAATGAACAGTTTTTGATAATAGAACAAATGACATTGTTTAATCAACAATAAGAAAATATCCCAATTACATGAGTTTTTATACACATCATTTTATGACATGTACATCAAGATGGAAGAAGCTGATCCCCCATAAAGGTGGTCCATGAAGAGATTTTTGGTTCTCTGCTATCTAAGAAGACACGTTAGGAGTACTTTACCCTCTCTATGTATAAGTGTTCTTAGTGTGTGTCTTTAGATTATACACTAAAGAGGCAGCCTAAAATTTCACCATAGAGTATCCATGTGTATGATCCCTCTATCCATTTTGATCTACATATTCTAAAATGGTTGTGTATAAAAAATTGTGCACTATTGATACATTTTCTTCATGAATCAAATGATTAGCAAATGAACGATTTTTTAATAATAGAACAAATGACACCATTTGATTGATGGTTAAAAAATGTACAAATTGCATGATTTTTTAAATATAAATATTTTAGGACAAGAAAATATCATTCATAAGAATGGTACATGGTGGGGTTTTAATCATGTCCTTAGATTGTAATTAAGGATACACACTAGGAACACTTTGCTTATATATACACACGTATATATAGAGAGATAGACTTGGCTATTTTCAGAAGGAGTTGAGCATGAATCATTTTCACTCAAATTCATTATTACGACATTCAAATATAAGATCCACTCTGTTAAAATTGATCTACATTATTTAAAGTCTCCAAAGCTAAGTGTTTTATAGCTTTCTTGTCCATACATCAAATAGACACAAAATGGACGGTCGAAAGTAGCATATTACTTAAATCTACGACTTCAGACATACAAATTCTTGATTTGATCATTTAATCATGATCTAAACATTTAAAACTCTCATATGCCAACTTTCGTTAGGTTTTAAATATTCTACACTATTAAACTACCTAACTCACTATTTCGGCCGTTCTTTTTACGTCTACTTGATGAATAAGCAAAAATATTCAAAACACTTGAATATTTATTTTTAAGCACTCTTAATAATGTAGATCAACTCTAACGGAGTGAATCTTCAATTTAAATGGTCAACATTAAATTTGAATGAGAAAAAATCATCTTCATATCCTTCCCAAAGGACCCAAGTATATATGTGTAAGTGTACCTTAGATGCCATCTAACGGAACTCCGTCATATATGTGTACTTTAGATGCCATCTCACAAAACTCCATCAGATGGCACATCAAAACTCCATTTCTTTATCATTTCTTACGATCCGACCGCATATTATGATCTCAAGACATACAAATAAAAAAAGTCACGTTTGAAGTTCATTTTTCTTATATCAAATGGTTGAATTTTTTCAACAATAGAACAAATGGAATTATTAGATCAATGATTAAACAAACTCTAATTCATGTGATTTTTTTATATGTATGCGTGTAAGGACATAAAGATTATGATGTGCGGTCGGATCGTGAGAAATTATAGGAAAATTGGAGTTTTGATGTGTCATCTGATACAGTTTCATTAGATGACATCTGAGTGAGATACATATTTCTCATATATATGTGTGTGTGTGTGTGTGTGTGTGTGTATTTATATATATACATATATATATATATAGTGATAGGCTTGTGTTATTCTAGGAAAGATTCAAGGCCGAACCCTTCCCACTCAAATACAACACTACGATATTCGAATGCAAGATCCATTGCATTGAAGTTGATCTATATTATTTCAAATAACTAAAAACAAAAAAAATCATATATTTTGAATACTTTTTACCCATTCATCAAGTAGGCGCAAAATAGAAGGCTGAAAATAGCATATTGCTTAGATCTAGGTTTTTAGACATACAAATTCTCGATCCAACCATTTCATCTTGATCTAAACACTTAAAAATCCTCACATACCAACTTTTGTTAGATTTTAAATATTCTACACCGTTAAACTAACCAACTCACTATTTCGGTCGTCCATTTTGCGCCTACTTGATGAGTGGGCAAAAAGTATTCAAAATACATGATTTTTTATTTTAGTTACTTGAAATAATGTAGATCAATTTTAATGGAGTGGATCTTACATTCAGATGTCGTAGGGTTGTATTTGAGTGGGAAGAATTCAGCCTTGAATCCTTTTAAAATAACACAAGTATATATACATATATATATATATATATATATATATATATATATATATATATATATATATATATATATATATATATATATATATATATAGAGAGAGAGAGAGAGAGAGAGAGAGAGAGAGATAGACTTGTGTCCTTCCAAAAGGATTTGAGCCTGAATCCTTCCAACTCAAATACAACCCTCCGACATTTGAATACAAGATCCACTTTGTTAAGTTAATTTATATTATTTCAAGTGTCTATAAACTAAAAATTAAGTGTTTTGAATACTTTTTGCCCATGCATCAAATAGGGAAAAAAGACGGCCTAAATAGTGAGTTTGTTCGTTTAACGGTGTAGAACATTTGAAACCCAACAAAAATTGGTTTATAGGGGGTTTTAAATGTTTAGATCATAATCAAATGGCCAGATCGAGAATTTGTATGTCTAAAAACATAGATCTAACCAACTCACTACTTTCAGCCGTTCATTTTGCGTCGCTTGATGGATGGGCAAAAAGTATTCAAAACACTTGATTTTTGTTTTATAGATACTTGAAATAATATAGATCAACTTCAAGAGAGTGAATCTTGTATTCGAATGTCGGAGGGTTGTATTTGAGTTGAAAGGATTCGGGCTCAAATCTTTTTGGAAGGACACAAGTCTCTGTCTCTATATGTGTGTGTGTGTTTACAAATATATACATCTTATGCCACAAAGGTCATAAATCGTCAAATTGTTAAATAGTAATAGGGAGATTGGTGTTTTAGATGTGTCATAGAAGGAAATTTTCTCCACAGCTACTGACCTCCAGTTTTCTCTATATATATCCTATTCTACCAACTTCAGAGAAGTGAGAAGTTTGAGTTTGTTTGAAAAGTCAAGTTTTTTTAAAGTCTACAAATGAAAATTTTCCCATGGTATAAAATAGTACTGTCAAGAAGTGTCCCATGCAACATATGTCCAAGATGACATGGCTTCACAATTGAAGTATTCAGCTACATGGTTGTCTTCTATGCCGATGATTGAGCCTGATTCTAGATTTGGAACCCAAATAGGATCAGACCAAACCCTATCTCATGCAATGGGTTTATCACCTGCTTGCTCCAGTCCGAGTTGGGACCCAATCTGGTGTAACTCAGATCAAAAAGTGTACACTAGCAAGAGTAAATCTTATCATTTGGATAATGTCAGTAATATGTTATGTGGCAAGTGCAAGTATACAGATCTAGAAGAGAGTACAAGTATACGAATCTAGAAGTGGGTATCATTTAATAGAGTTGAATGGGGAGAAGTTCACGCAGTGGAAACAAAGTTAGGGGCAAAATCTTTCTTCTTGTTGTTTTTCTCATATATAAAAGCTGGTAATATAATGCAAACATATGGTAGTTACATAATAATAGAAAATCTAAAGTTTCTCCTTAAAGAAGGTGAAAGTGAGGCAGCCAGCAATTTGGTTTCCAACACCAAAATAACTGAAAGACACAACATAGTTAGTTGTACATGATGGTCTTTCATATATGGCCAATACTTTGATACAGACTAAAAAGACTTCAACAGGTGATGGTTTAAAAGAAAAAAAAAGGAAACCATAAGGAAACAGCATTTAAAATATCAAGACGTAAACGGTTCTCTGTCCATAAATCACAATTTTCTATGTCTAAACTATATTTACAGCAGTTTTGGAAAAAAATTAAGAGTACCCAGTGGGAGAAGCAGGGGAGGAAGGTCTAGCAAAGTTACCTCAGAAAACAAAACATAAAAAAGTTTTAACAGAATATAATAGACAGAGAACTGGAATAAACCCGTGTTCCGCATGCAGTATAAGTATAAAAGTTAGTAAACCTACCATTAAGTGGTTGCTGTTGTAGCTTCATGCCCTGAACAACTTGACCATTCCATGCATTGTTTGCATTGTTCGTAGAGACTCCTTGGTAAGCTAACTTCTCATGTACCCTGAGTTTGGAATGCTTCCATTAGAATAAAGGGTAACATGGGGAGGAGAAGGATAGGCCTGCGCCACTTGAGTTTCTGGAAGAGAATTGAAAGCACTTGCAGGAGCATTATTGCCATTGTTATTAGTGCTTTGGGAGAACATATCTGAAAGAACTAGTGCATTTTGCTCATTTGCAGAACTAGCAACCGGTTCACCAACAGGAACAAGGGCTAGTGGATTCACAGCTGCAGGAGTGTTGAAGTCACCACTAAGAAGTCAACATGAGGATCTGATTGTGTCGAAGGGGTTGCCGTGCCATTGGATGCTGGAGGTCCGGGTAGCAGTAGCTGCTGAAGTGGGAGCTGATTGCTTGCTTCACTGGACCATTAGGTGAACAGAAAAATAATTATTCCTTGGGTCAAGGTACAAAAAAGAATCCTAGAAGCTTCATACCAAACAAGTTTAATAAATACGATGAGAAAACATTGATCAAAGTCCAAGAGAAGATTCTTGAGCTTGATCTGTTTCAGTTTATTAGAAATTCTATGAAGTTTAATCAGAAGTAAAATTTGTTAAACAAGTTACAGTCTGGCTTCTCAACTGCATCTCTCAACATTGTTGTCTGCCCATGAGTCAATTCTCATCTGATGTTCAGATGTAATTGACAATAAATCATGAAATCAATACTCAAAACAAAGCACAGATTACAAAGATCAAAGAACGGATTACCTTTGATCAGGTTGTGCACTACCATCTGGATTAGTAGACGGAAGATCATCAATGTCTACAAGTGCCTGAAGAGACTTTGGCTTCTCCACACGAAGAGCAACTCCTGCAGCAAGAGCATCATGTTTGGCTAGAACATGCTGCAGATCATCATTGAGTGCAAGTCCCCGGCAAAGCAGATCTTCATCCCTAAAAAGAGAAAGTCCAATAAGAAGAAAGAGAAAAACTTATGATGTTATACAAACTGTGGCAGGAGTCAACCACGTATAGGGAGAACTTGTATGAGATCAGCTATGAAGCATGGCTCCATGGAAGATTTGACGAACCATGTCAATGTGATATTAATCCTCTCTTTGTGCCAAAATTCAGGC
Organism: Agave tequilana; assembly: GCA_038442645.1. Classification (NCBI taxonomy): domain Eukaryota; kingdom Viridiplantae; phylum Streptophyta; class Magnoliopsida; order Asparagales; family Asparagaceae; genus Agave; species Agave tequilana. The sequence goes on along the minus strand of JAVJIF010009940.1, from coordinate 138,082 downwards.
TGAGGACCTGCCATAATTCTGAAAAAAGTTGCCATCATCCAAATTATCCTAGACTAGAGGAAAAAGTCTAGAAGAAAGGGGGCAAGATAATAGAATTGCTCCAAGAAACTACATTCAGCTCTGAGATACAGAAAAACCAAGATTCAAACAGAGCACATTTTTCATACATCACAAAATATGTAGAATAAAAAATTAAAATCAGAGGTATTTAAAAGCATGAAATATCATGACAATGCTCGCTAGGGGGGAGAAAAAAATATATTTCATTCAATTCAAGAAGAACAATTATGAGTACACAGAATATTTCAAAGCAAGTATATATAATTAGTTCCTAAGGGTTAAAAGGAATTGCTATAAGATGAAGGTTACAACAGTTACTAGAAATAACATAAGCAAAAAAAAAATGATATGAGAGGTAAGCAATGGAAGAAAATGGGTTCTGCAGAAGGTACACATCTAGAAGAAACAGAAAGTTTCACAGAAAAAAAAAAAAGAATATTTTCTTTTACATTTCATTCTAACAGAACTCACTTGACATCCTGCTCAGTGGTTCGACGAATGGTAGCTTGCATTTTAATAGGATTTATATTACCAAAAGAATTAACTAGAAAATGATGGCCAGACTGTCAAATCTATTTCTCTAAAGGGTATGAGGCCTTACGAAGTCATGTTCACAAGATGCACTAATCTCTGCTTGTATGAACGACACTGATGAACAAGGTTACGAATCACTTCCTGCCGGAGCCCCTGATATTCAGAATAAACACTGCTCAGCATTTCCAGAATGATAAAACGCAAAATTTAGCATGGAAACAACTGAAGACAAAGAGTAAAACAGTGGCTATGGTATCAGATTCATTTCTAACTCAAAACAGAGCTATCTTCCTAAAGAATGGCTTATTTCACCTCCGCCATACAGATCAAGATTCAAGTTAACTCGACAACCAGTATCATAAGGGAGTTTCCGTGACCCAAGCAGAAATTTCTCATTTATGACTTCTATAAATTAAAAAACTTTTTATTCATTGAAGTTCTGGTCATTGGCCATGAATTTAGGTCGGACAGGTAGGCCAAAAGTTTAGCTATGAACTAAAATATAACCTTTACCACCAAATTTCTAGGATACCTCTTTGCCCCCAGGATCTAAAGCATTAAGAATTTCCGAAAGAACATCCATGATACCTCGAGCATTCTGAATCTCGGCAAGGCTGGAGAAAGATCAAAATAGAACCATAAGAATGTACAATAGATACGGAAATGGAATCAAAGATATAGCAACATGTACTCAGACCACAAGCATAAAAAACAAAAATCCCAACACAATTGCATGTTAAAAAGGGAAAAGAAAGTATCTAAAATGGCAGTGATAAAAAGCTATTGTTCTGGTGGGGTTCATCCAGGTCTTGGATCAATTTGTTCTTCTTTTTTTCCCCTTTAATTTGGTCAGGTGTTTTGCTGCATTTTATTTGATGAAATTAATAATTTTTCTGAATGATGTTTTTTGTATCTTTTGCTAACGCAACTACAAATCAACCAAGTAGTTGTGAATGTCAAGAGAAAGATATCTATCATTATTCAACAGCTATTGACATTAGTGGAAGATCATATTTGCCCTAAAAACTCTCTCGATTGTGTAGTAATAGACAAGATGCTCTCGTTTTTCTTTCTACTTCTAAAAACAAGTTTTCTTTAAACCATGTACACTATATCATCTAAAAGTATACTAATTATAATGGGACCTAAAATTCTCATCTGAGTTCTTTCTTCGTAAGCGTGCTCTCTCCCATTAGCCAATCAATTTTCTAACATTACTACAAGTTTCCCCGAGCACCCAAATAAAAGATTGTCTTGTCACATCATCTTCAGGCTTCACCCAGAAACAAGCGTAAAATACAATATCACCACGACAAGGCAGTTTGCGCATAAGGTCCATAGTTTAACTAGTCTATAAGTCAGCCCAAAGTTTAAACTGCAAGTTACATGCCCTTTGACATACTTTCCAATTGTAAAAGTTTCAAGGAATAAGGAGTGATAGAGGTGGGGAATTTCTTTGTAGCGGTAAGGAAAACATGCAAACCTAGAATTTTTAGATACATACTCATCCTAAATTTTCACATGTCAATGTTGGAAACATCATATATGAGAGTGGTCAAGCAATCCATGAGTGTGTGTATACAAATAAGCGTGCAAATGTAAATAATAAATAAGCAACCAAGATCTCACTCCTAGGTGGTTAAACCTAATATCAGGAGCGTAAACTCTGATACCAATTGAAAAGTACACCTAAAGGAGGGTGAATAGGTGTAAGGCGAATCTAATGACAAATGATTTGAAATTAAAAACTAATTACAACACACTTAGTGTAACCAAAAAGTATAACCGAATTCCTGGTGAAGGGCTCTGGACTATCTCTTTTAAATTTCTCTAAATAAGAGTTGAGGTGTTATATGAAGCTCTCTTGGTTCAACACAAGTGAGGCGCACACACAATCAATACCAAGCATATAAATATGAATGAACAATATGAATTAATGCAAAGCACAATATAAGAGAGAGTTAGAGAAAGTGGATCAAACGCAAACACGAAGATATGTTTCGAGGTTCGAGTATACAGCTCTACGTTTCTGCCTTTACACAGAAGGATTTTCACTAACTCGTCCACACAGGGCTTCCCACACATGGAACCTCTATTGAGAATTTGAATAAATACAAACCGGGAGTACAGAACTCCTCTCTCAATAAATACAACCTCTCACTAGATGCAAGCACAACACAAATCACCTCTACACTTAGAGGGATAGGCACTTAGCCAAAACAACAATCAAGCTCTCACTAGAGGGATTATGCTCAAAGCCAACATCAACAACAATCACCTCACACTTGAGGGATTCCAACACAACCTCCACAATCATCTCTCACTAGATGAATATCAACACAATCACCTCTTCTTAGAGGGATATCACAATGAATGGAAGGTTATAACACTTGGTGGTCTCTCTCAACTACAAACCACTTCTTTCTCATAAAATAGATCTTAATAAATAGGATAGATATGATAAGCTTAAGTGTGAGAAAACAAAGAGTTTAAAAATCAAAAACAGAAAGAAAAACTCTTGGGAAAACTTCTAGAATAGATATAAAAATGAAGATCAAAAATTAATCCCAAAGACTTCTCCTTTTCTTGATTTTTCCAACCTTTTTAAAACAAATAAAGATTGATCTTTTAAACCCAAAAACTCTTTTGAAAACTTACTGTTAAACACTTGTAAAGATTAAAAATTTTGCTCTCTAAAAACTTGTTTAAAACAGCCAAGGAATGGGGTATTTATAGCCCAAAATAAATCTGCCCGTTGGCAGCTGGAAAGTGCAGTTTTGCCCTTCCGGTCGACCGCCCGGTCAACCAGCCCAACGGTCAAATTTCTGACCGTTGTGCCTCCGATCGACCGCCCGGCAGCAGCTCTTTGTCGGTAGACCGGTCCGGTCGATCGGGGCCATTTCCAGAGAGCATAACTCTTTGGACGGTCGACCGCCCAGTCGACCGCCCACCAGCCTTGGTTGCGTGCACGTCCTGTGCACGGTCGACCGACTTCTGCTACAGTCGATCGGTCTGGTCGACCGGCAAAAAACCAGGTCAGACTTTAAGGGATTGAAAACCTGAGTTTTTTATTATCAAATAAATCTCATAAAATCACATAAATTTTACAAAAATCAGTTCTTATTAGATCTTTAAAATACAAATATGTGTGACAAAAATTCAACACATATTATAAATAATTTGAACCATTTTTGTGTTCTTGAAAATTTGCCTTAACCAAAATCCGTATTTTCCAAAACTTGAATTTTTGAAATGGAAATCCGATTTTTTCAAAACACATGTAAATACAAAAACATGATATTTAAACAACTTTAAAGCATATTGCATATGGATAGAATCCAATATACATGAAAGATATTATATCTATGTTTTTGACATGAAATCTAATATTGGTTAAACCGAAAACCAAAAACTAATAAACTTAAAACAAGTGTGTGTATTGTGAACTTGAACATATCAACACTATCTAATTTTTACAATGATCTAAACAAATTTTAAACTAAACAACCCGATGTCTTCTTGTCTCCAAGCCGACTCGATCCAAACGTGATCCAACGAGCTTGACTCCATCCGAGTGCTAGATGTGAACTTGATACTCAAGTTCTTGAATCAACATGTGAAAGCTTCAAAACACCTTTGTTGAAACTAATCACCTATTAATATCTTGATCAAATATCTGAAACTAAATATCACAAGATTATTAGTAAACTATAACTACATGAGTTAATCATCATCAAAACTAGAGTGAAGGGCCTTTGGGCCAATAATTTGTTGGCCCAAGATTACAATCAACCGGTTTTTGAGTTTTGATGATCACAAAACATATATAGTTATTTGTACTAATCATGTTTAGTGTTTAAAGTGTGTTTCAGGGTTCTAAGGATTCATGGTGTGCTCTTTCATAAAGGGAGATCGTTTTGACTCAAGTTGGTTCATTTCGGGTTCAAGATACAAGATTTTCAAGATCACATATGGAGGAGCCCACTTGAAGACTTTGTAGTCACCTAGAACTTATATAAGAGTTAGTTTGTTAAAGTTTGAGGTTGTGGTAAGTTGGCTCAAGAACACACACATCCCTTTTCAAAATACGTTTTTTATTTTTTGCTTTTGTTTTAAGTTCATGCTTTGATTTCTATACATGACTCAAATTTTTATAAATTTTATATCTTGCTTATATCATGTATATCTAACTTTTCAGCATGATACTTAGCCATATATCCCTACAAAATTAATTTGAAAAATTTCCAAAGATCAGAAAAAATCCTATAAAATTCTGTTTCAGGCCTGTCGGTCGACCGGGCCGGTCAACCAGTCTATTCCAGGCCTGGCCGGTCGATCGGGCCGGTCGACCGTGCCTTGAGACCAGGGCGTGCATGTTTTGAGCACGTCTATCGGTCGACAGACCAGTCGACCGACTGAAACCACTTTACTCTCTGTTTCTTGTCGGTCGACCGACAGTTCATAACAAAAATTTCCTTTTGGCGTCCGGTCGACCGACCGGTCGACCGAGTCCAACGGCTACTTTGCCAATTGGACTGCCGGTCGACCGACAGCCGCCAGCAGCCATAACGGCTAGTTTTCAGAGATATCTTTTTGGGATTTGATAGGGATCCGTGTGTCAGCTAGTTCTGAATTTTTGGCAGCTATTTTCTGACCTAATAACCTAGTCCTAATCATATTTTGATCTCCTCTAATCCCTATAAATAGTGGGGATTGAGCACTTGCAAAATACAAGAAACATACCTAGTTTTTCAAGTTTTCAAAAAAAGAAAAAGTTTCAAAAGCTCTTAAATTCTCTAGTGCATTCTTGGCTATTGTTTTTCAGTTATTTTTTTTAAGCAATTTTCATTCACAACTGAGTTTATTTTCTCACTACACTTCTTGAGCCAAAAACCCTCCTCATTCTATAAAGAAGTTGTAAAGAGAAGTTTTGTGATCCCTTGTTGATCACTTGGTTACTTGTTCTTCTTGTGTGAGTCCCTCTTCGGTAGAGGATTGTAATTGGTGGAGTTTGGTACTCCGGTCTTCGATAGACCTTGTAATCGTTCCTCGGTGGATATAGTGGAAACCCTTCACGGTGGTGAAGGCGGGGACGTAGAGCGATGGCTCGAACCTTGAAACAAACCCTTTGTGTTTGCGATTGATTTCTTTTCTTTGCTACTCTTTATTGCTCTTCAATTTTAGCTTGTGATATTGATCTTTATTTCTAACTTGTGTTATATCTTGTGTGCACTTCATCATTGCATCCTTTTCATTCCTTACTTATTTGTCGATCAATACTCATACAACAAGATTGCAATACGCACCTCAAACTCTTAGCTAGAGGAATCACGAGGAAGAAGTTCAGAGCCCTTCACCGGGTATTCGGCTTCTAGTCTTGTTTTAGGCGATCGTTACATCATATTTTCATACTTGTTTAAAAAGATCTTAAGATTAGCATTAACACCTATTCACCTCCCTCTAGGTGTTTTACAATTGGTATCAGAGCTTTGGTCTCTAGGCTCTTGGCTTAACAACCTTAGAGAGATTCTTTTTGCTAATCATAATATTCATTTTTCATACTCATTCACTTAGTAAAAATGGCAGAAGGAATTAAGACCCCACCAAAGTTTGATGGCCTTAACTTTTCCATATGGAAGGTTAAGATGACCATATCTTTGCAATCCCTAGGATGCCGGGTTGCAAAGGCGGTGACCAAACCATTTAGTGTACCCACCGTGATGAGGACACTTGGTCCGATATTGAGACTAAAGAATTTGATGCTAATGCTAGGGCACACTATGCATTGCTTCAAGCACTTAATGATGATGATATCTCTAGAGTTATTCATTGCAAATCCGCACATGAGATTTGGACTCACTTGCTTGTCACACATGAAGGGACTTCACAAGTTAAGAGGGCTAAAATAGACCTTCTTCGGTCCCAATATGAAAATTTTTCTATGCAAGAGAATGAAACCATAGATGATATGGTTACAAAATTTATAAAGATTACTAATGGACTTTCTTCTCTAGATGACGTCATTGACAACGATCAAAGAGTAAGGAAGATCATCCGGGCTCTCCCTCCATCTTAGGAAGTCAAAGCCACTACCTTGAAGGAACTTAATGACAAGGAAGAGATGGAGCTAATAGGTCTCATTGGGAACCTCAAGACCCATGAGATGGAGAGAAAAGTAAGAGAAGAAATGGCTCCCTCCAAGAAGAAAACTATTGCCTTCAAGAGTCATTCCACATACTCCGACGAGGACGATGAAGAAGAAGATGATGAAGAGCTTTCACTTCTTGTAAAGAATGTTCGGAGAATGTATAACAAGGCAAAGTTCCAAAATAGAAGGAGATGGCAAGGTAAAGAAGAGAAGAAAATTATTTGCTTCAATTGTCAAAAGCCGGGTCATATTGTTGCGGAATGCCCAGATAAAGTCAAGCCCTCCACCTCCAAGAAGCCATACAAAAAGAAAGCATTAAAGGCTACTTGGGATTCCAAGAGTGAATCCGAGGAGGATGTCGACACCGCTAACATGTGCTTCATGGCAAATGAAAGCACAAGCAAGGTAATTCCCAATACTCCTATTGATTGTGAGCTTTCCATGGATGAACTAAGAGAAGCATTTGAAGAACTTTCACATAACTATGATTTTCTTAAAAAGAAGTATTTGAAAATGAAAAAAGAAAATGAATCTTTAATCACAAAGTTTTCACACTTTCAAAAGAAAAGGATGAATTGTTTGCAACTCTTGTTTCCACACAAAAAGATTTTGAAAACTATAAAATATCTTGCAAAGGTAAATTTCCTCAAATTGATGAAAATGAAATTTTCATGCTAAAAGAGAAAATTGATTCTTTAGGAATAGTTCTAAAAAAATGTGAATTTGATAAAAATAGATTAGAGGCTATGTTTCCTAAGAAACAAGTGCCTAAGAAACAATCTCATGCTATTCATGCTCATGTTCATAGATCACAACCTTTACATCATGCCAAACACTCTAAACATGTCCACACTCCACACACACATCATGCATACATGTATGGTAAAGTATTTCCATGCACATTTTGTAGCCGTATAGGTCATTTAGCTAGATTTTGCTATGATAGACTTAATGCTTCACATCATAATGTTTGGGTTCGGAATACTAATTTTCAAGGACCCAAGAAAATTTGGGTACCAAAGTCAACGAATTTGTTAAATGATGTATATACCTTCCAAGGCCCAACGAGGTAAAGGATTGTGGTATCTTAATAGTGGTTGCTCAAGGCACATGACTTGGGATATCAATAACTTTGCAACCCTATCAAGATACCATGAAGGTGGCACCGTCACCTTCAGAGATGATACCAAGGGAAAAATCATCGGTATTGGTAATGTTAAACTTCGTACATCCCCTTTAATAGAAAATGTTGTTTTGGTTGATGGCCTCAAGCATAACCTCTTGAGTGTTAGTCAACTTTGTGATAAAGGTTTTGATGTTGTTTTTGATAATTTGGCTTGTAGAGTTATTGATAGACAATCTAACACATGTATATTTTTCGATTTTCGTGAATGCAATGTATACATGATTGACATGTCTAATGTGCTTTGCAATGCTACTTGTTTAAAAGCCCTCGATGATGACTCTTGGTTGTGGCATAAAAGATTAGGCCACATTTCTTTTGACCATCTATTTAGATTAAACAACAAGGAAATGGTGAAAGGTATTCCTTACTTGAACTTTGAAAAGGACCGCGTTTGCGACGCGTGCCAACTTGGGAAACAAACCAAGTCCTCTTTCAAGTCAATCAAGGATATCATGATATCACGTCCCTTGGAGTTGATCCATATGAATTTGTTTGGTCCTACTCAAACCAAAAGTCTAAGTGGGAATTGGTTTACTTTTGTTTTAATTGATGATTTTCGCGTTTTACATGGGTTTTCTTTTTAGAACACAAAAATCAATCATTTTCATATTTTCAAGCCTTTAAGAAATGAGTTGAAAAGGAAACAGATTCTTCTATTTTAAAAATAAGAAGTGATAGAGGTGGTGAATTCAATAACCTACCCTTTACCACTTTTTGTGAAGAACATGGAATTAAGCATGAACTATCTTGTCCTAGAACTCCACAACAAAATGGAGTAGTTGAGAGGAAAAATTGGACATTACAAGAGATGGCTAAGACAATGATAAATGAATATGGTCTCCTTCATTATCTATGGGCCGAGGCCGTTAACACATCTTGCTATATATCAAATCGTGTTTTCTTATGCAAAAATACTTCAAAAACATCTTTTGAGATCTATTTTTCTAGAAAACCAAATGTTTCATATTTTAAGGTTTTTGGTTGTAAATGTTTTGTTTTGAATACCAAAGATAATTTAGGTAAATTTGATGCAAAGTCTTATGAAGCAATTTTTGTTGGTTATTCAAATACTAGTAAAGCTTATAGAGTTTTCAATAAGTCATCTTTAACTATTGAAGAATCTACACATGTTAAGTTTGAGGAATCTAATGTGTTTATTAAGAATGTTGTAGAAATAGATGCTTTAAATGAAGATATGGAGAGAGCTACTTTGAGGGACTCACCTACTATTGAAGACATGCCAAAGGATGATGAAGGAAAAGAAGTTCAAGACAATGAGGTTCAAGGAAATGAAAATCAAGAAGTTGAAGCGGAGCCTACTCAACAACTTCTGAAAGATTGGAGATTCAATCCTCATCATCCCAAAGATCTTATTATAGGTGAAGTATCTAAAGGGGTAACTACTCGTTCTAAACTTCATGATTTATGTGGACACTATGCTTTTATTTCTCATTTTGAACCCAAGAACATCCTCGAAGCCGAGGACGACTCATATTGGTTGCTAGCCATGCAAGAGGAGCTCAATCAATTCGAGCATAATTAAGTTTGGCATCTTGTTCCTAGGCCCCACGATAGACCAACAATTGGTACTAAGTGGATCTTTAAGAACAAGCTGGATGAGTCAGAAAATGTTATTAGGAATAAAGTTAGGTTAGTTGCCCAATGTTACACTCAAATCAAAGGGATCGATTTTGAAGAAACCTTTGCACCCGTAGCACGACTTGAAGCCATACGGATGACACTTGCATTTGCATCTTATAAAGTTTTAAGCTTTTTCATTGGATGTAAAAAGTGCTTTCTTAAATGGATTTATAGAAGAGGAGGTGTATGTTGAACAACCCCCGGGTTTGTTGATCCTACACATCTGGATTTTGTTTTCAAACTTGACAAAGCTCTTTATGGTTTAAAACAAACCCCTAGGGCTTGGTATGAAAGACTTTCCTCTTTTCTAATTTCTAATGGTTTTAAGAAAGGAAAAATAGATACTACTTGTTTACAAAACATGTTGAAAATGTTATTTTTATTGTTTAAATTTATGTCGATGATATCATATTTGGTTCTACTAATGAAAATCTTTGCCAAGCTTTTGAATCATGCATGAAGGAAGAATTCGAGATGTCTATGATGGGTGAGCTCAACTATTTCCTTGGTCTCCAAATCAAGCAAAAGAAGGATGGGATTTTCATCAATCAAGCCAAGTACACGAAGGAACTTATCAAGAGATTTGGGCTTGAAGGAGCTAAAACAAGCAAAACTCTCATGGCAACTATAACAAAGCTTGACAAGGATGAACAAGGTATATGTGTAGATATGATTGGTAGCTTGTTGTATTTGACGGCTAGCAGGCCGGATATTATGTTTTCGGTATGTCTTTGTACTCGATTTCAATTGTGTCCTAAAGAGTCCTATTTGGTTGCAGTAAAACGCATTATTAGATACCTTAAGGGCACAATTGAAATGGGTTTGTGGTATCCGAAGACCGGACAATTTTTCATGACGAGTTTTTCGGATGCCGACTATGCGGTTTGTAGGGTAGAGAGGAAGAGTACAAGTGGAAATGTTAAGTTCTTGGTAATTGTCTTATTTCTTGGTCTTCCAAAAAGTAAAATTTGGTTGCCCTTTCAACCGCCGAGGCGGAGTATGTTGCGGCCGGAGCTTGTTGTGCACAAGTTCTTTAGATGAAACATACTCTCCTTGACTATGATTTGCATTTTGACCATATTAAAATATTTTGTGATAATACTAGTACTATTCATATGACTAAAAATGCAAATCAACATAGTAAAACTAAGCACATTGACATTCGGTATCACTTTCTTAGAGATCATTATGAGAAAGGTGATATTGATATTGATTATGTTTCTACCGATTTTCAACTTGCCGATATTTTTACAAATTTTTCTTTATTTGTGGTGAATTGAATGTTTGTGTTATGGATTTATGAAGAATTTTTTTAAAAAACTATGTTTACCCTTTTTGATGTATGACAAAAAGGGGGAGAAAAAGTTAGTTATTTTTAACTTTAGAGTTATGTATTTTTGAGTTTTAACACTTTGGAGTTATGCATTATTAAGTTTTTATATTTTGAAGTTATGCATCTTGCTTTTTGAGTAATAACAAGTTAGTTTGGACTTATACATTTTGGGTTTTTGTTTTTGAGTTAAGAAAAGAATTTTGAGAAATGTGTTTTGTATGTCTCTCTAAATTCTAAGTTTCTATCTATTATGTATATAGCCATTCATTTATACATATTGCCATTCTTTTATACATAGCATGATTGGAGGGGGAGCTTCCAAGCTCTTTTCCCCCTATTTTTTAAAATAACAAGTATGTTTTGTCATCATCAAAAAGGGGGCGATTGTTGGCCCAAGGTTACAATCAACCGGTTTTGAGTTTTGATGATCACAAAACATATATAGTTATTTGTACTAATCATGTTTAGTGTTTAAAGTGTGTTTCAGGGTTCTAAGGATTCATGGTGTGCTCTTCCCTAAAGGGAGATCGTTTTGACTCAAGTTGGTTCATTTCAGGTTCAAGATACAAGATTTTCAAGATCACATATGGAGGAGCCCACTTGAAGATTTTGTAGTCACCTAGAACTTATGTAAGAGTTAGTTTGTTAAAGTTTGAGGTTGTGGTAAGTTGGCTCAAGAACACATACACACCTTTTCAAAATACGGTTTTTATTTTTGGCTTTTGTTTTAAGTTCATACTTTGATTTCTATACATGACTCAAATTTTTATAAATTTTATATCTTACTTATATCATGTAAACCTAACTTTTCAGCATGATACTTAGCCATATATCTCTACAAAATTAATTTGAAAAATTTCCAAAGATCAGAAAAAATCCTATAAAATTCTGTTTCAGGCCTGTCGGTCGACCGGGCCGGTCGACCGGGCTATTCCAGGCCTGGCCGGTCGACCGTGCCTTGAGACCAGGGCGTGCATGTTTTGTGCACGTCTGTCGGTCGACCGACCGGTCGACCGACTGAAACCACTTTGCTCTCTGTTTCTTGTTGGTCGACCGATCGGTCGACCGACAGTTCATAACAAAAATTTCCTTTTGGCGTCCGGTCAACCGAGTCCAACGGCTACGTTGCCAATTGGACTGCCGGTCGACCGACAGCCGCCAGCAGCCATCGACTAGTTTTCAGAGATTTCTTTTTGGGATTTGATTGGGATCCGTGTGTCAGCTAGTTCTGAATTTTTGGCAGCTATTTTCTGACCTAATAACCTAGTCCTAATCATATTTTGATCTCCTCTAATCCCTATAAATAGTGGGGATTGGGCACTTGCAAAATATAAGAAACATACCTAGTTTTTCAAGTTTTCAAAAGAAAGAAAAAGTTTCAAAAGCTCTCAAATTCTCTAGTGCATTCTTGGCTATTGTTTTTCAGTTGTTTTTTCAAGCAATTTTCATTCACAACTGAGTTTGTTTTCTCACTACACTTCTTGAGCCAAAAACCCTCCTCATTCTATAAGGAAGTTGTAAAGAGAAGTTTTGTGATCCCTTGTTGATCACTTGGTTACTTGTTCTTCTTGTGTGAGATCCCTCTTCGGTAGAGGATTGTAATTGGTGGAGTTCGGTACTCCAGTCTTCGGTAGACCTTGTAATCGTTCCTCGGTGGATATAGTGGAAACCCTTAACGGTGGTGAAGGTGGGGACGTAGAGCGGTGGCTCGAACCTCGAAACAAACCCTTTGTGTTTGCGATTGATTTCTTTTCTTTGTTACTCTTTATCGCTCTTCAATTTTAGCTTGTGATATTGATCTTTATTTCTAACTTGTGTTAAATCTTATGTGCACTTCATCATTGCATCCTTTTCATTCCTTGCTTATTTGTCGATCAACACTCATACAACAAGATTGCAATACGCACCTCAAACTCTTATTTAGAGGAATCACGAGAAAGAAGTTCAGAGCCCTTCACTGGGTATTCGGCTTCTAGTCTTATTTTGGGCGATCGTTGCATCATATTTTCATACTTGTTTAAAAAGATCTTAAGATTAGCATTAACACCTATTCACCCCCTCTAGGTGTTTTACATAATTTTCAATCCCCCATTCTACCAACACCTCTCCACCGCTTTACCAAGTTTATCACCTTTGTGACTAGGAATTGGACAAAAGTTTAAAATTCTTTTGTTTAATTTTCAATCATTATCAATCCAATGTGCAGTGAGGCACATGTGATTGATATTTTGAATAGAAGTCCATGTGTCCGTAGTAAAAGATACCATTTGACATGTAGCTTTTAAAAAAAATTTTAAATTTTCCTTCTCATCAATGTAAAGTCGGTAACAATCCCTTTGGATTGTCCAACGGGATGGTAAATGAAACCTAGGACATGCAGTAGACATGAATATCGGAATCCAACACCTTCCACCAATTTGAATGGTTATTTATCAAGAATTATAAAGTATGTAAGGGCTTTCCTTATAGCCACTTCATCATACTCCCAATTGTCAGGACTACCTTCTCCACTGCTTCCTCCTATTGACTGTTGAAAACTTAAAATTTTTTGTCGAGTTTCTTCATTATGTGGGTTCTTCTTAAAATTTTTTGCATGAGCATGCAATGTAGATGTATCAATCACACGTGGATCAGCATTATACACTTTCTTACAATACTTACACTCTGCTTTAGCATGTCCATTTTCTTGAAAAGTTTTAAAATGCAACCATACCGTAGATCTTTTCCTTAAGTTTTTCCTCTTTGTTTTGTGAGTAGGATGAGGCTCCGCTGGATTCTCTCGTTGTTCAACCTACAAAGTACAAACAAAGAAAATGTAGATAAGTCATAAGTGGTTATTATCATATATTTTAAATTTCTAAGATTTAAAATTCATCACCTAACCTCAATTGAACCTGAAGATGAGGAAGTTGCCAACTGTTCCGGGGGTGGCGGGGATGCTTGAGGAGGTTGAGGTGCAGTTGATGGCGCCAAAGGAGGCCGGGAACTTGATGGTGCCAAAGGAGGTCAAGAGCTTGATGGTGCTAAAAGAGGTCGAGAGCTTAACGGCAGTTGATGACTTTCTTTCATATCTCAAATTTCCTTTGTGTACTGCCTTGTAGAGAGAATAAAAATATATGCCTAAGTTGTTATACCAACTTACCAACACATGCCTAACTTTAAAACAAACACAAATAGTTTTATAATTAGGGAACCAGAGCATCATGAGCATTCCAATTTTCAAGCATGAAAATAGAAATACAAACAGAAAGTATTAGACTGTATTGACTATTGAACTCTATATGCAAAATGAGTATTCAAGAATAAGGAGATGTCCAAGAGTGTTAAAAGGATATTTTCAATTTTAGACTGCATTGACTATTGAACTCTATATGCGAACGGATATTTTTCATATTTTGTATTAAGACACTAAAACTATAAAATTGTGATGAGCTGAAGATGAATCATGATCATTTTATATGAAAATGAAAGCTTTGATAATGATCTGTATCAAAATTTAAAATAAAAAACATTAGTCGGTGAACTTAAATCCATCAAAATCCTATTGGAATGCAAGGTTCTCACTTCTCAAGTTCTGATCTCGACAAATATGAAATTGAAATATATACAATAATTCCTCCATATATATATATAATATATATATATATATATATATATATATATATATATATATATATATTTGTAAATCAAACTCAAATTCAGTAATTCCATTTCCTCCACAAATCCAATAGTAATTCCTCAACGTATCACAAAAAAAATTTATCTAAAACCTAATAATTATCGAAAACCCTAAATTTGGAACTTACACTGCGTAGATGAGCGATTCCGCAGTTGTACTTGTAGATGTCGTCTAGTCGAGATGGGAATTCGACGATGAGAAGAGATCTGTCATAGGAGATCACGATGGGAAGAGGGGGTGGAGCGATCTATCGTTGCAGACCGCGTTTGCGTAGAGGAGCTTCCGTCATCACCTCGTCGGAGACTAGGAGATCGGAGACGACTCAGACGAGGAGGAGGACTGCAGGAGCGACGGAGGAGGAGATTCTGTCATCGCACTCGCAGTCACAGATTCGCTCATTCGCAGCCGCTTCATTAGGTTTAGGGCAGAGAGTGAAAGGGGAGAGAGAGAGAGTCTAGACTCTGGTGCGTAAGAGAAGAGAGTGTGAGTCATATGACTATATGAGTACATTGAGTAGGGCTGAGTCGGGCCCTGTGGGCCGTGGGCACTGGGTAGCACTCTGGCACCCTGGATCGGGCGTTTTTAGTCGGGTCGGGTTTCAATTTTGTGAAACTGATCTGACCCGAAAGAACCGAAGTTTTTTAAAAAAGAAACCGCATTCCAGCCAGACTTCTATTAAACCAAACCGAACCGCCCGAATTTGGCAATTCGGTCAGTTTGAACGGTTTTCATGTTTAAAAGTTCAGCCCTACTTTTGAGGAGGCAAAGCTAAGCAGAAGATTGTCGATAAAAGCCAAATGGCTAAGTCTAGAGAAGTCATCTTCTCTTAGAACTCTCAAAAAATTTAGAGAGAGAATTCTCTTTCTTCTCTTCAATTTTTAATCTTCTCCAAGTCATCATCGTGATCCATGGCACCCAAATAGCGTAGGGGAAAAGTGGTTGTTTCCTCCATGGCGGCGACTGCCGCTCTTCCGGCCATCGAAGGACCCATTGCTAGTAGGGTTTTCACCCTTTTCATAGATTTTTGAAACTATTTTTCAAGCCAATTTTGGCTGGTTTGCCATTAATTTGGTAGATCTATTAGAGATTGGTGATCTTATGGAGTTTAACTGTCTTTAATTTTGGCTCCTCTGATTTTAGGGAATTGATTTTCCTTTAATTTCGCTCAGCGAAATTGGAAACTGAAGAGTTTTCGTTTAAACTTCCAGGCGAAGCTAGCCCTGGGGTTTTTTGTATTCTGTCTCTTGGTAGAGTGCGAGGCTAGCCTCTGGGCGAAGCTAAGGGAACTAATTTTCCTTTGATTTCGTTTGGCGAAGTTGGAACTGAAGAGTTCCCTCTTAAGCTTTTAAGCGAAGCTAGCCCTTGAGGGCTTTTGTGTTATGTCCCTTGACAGGACGCGAAGTTAGCCTAGGGGCGTAGCTGTGCTTATTAGCCTGTTTGTTTTCAGGCGAAGTTATGCCTTAGCTTTTCAAACGAGGCTAACTTTAGCCTTTTAGATGAAGCTATGCCTTTGCCTTTCAGACAAGGCTAGCTTGAGCATGTTTGCTGAAGCTATGCCTTAGTTTTTCTCATTGAAGTAAGGCTCTAGCAACCTATGCTAAGCTGGGCTATAGCCAGATAGGCGAGACTAGGCATTGGCTTCTCTGAGTGAAGTTAAGTCTTAGTAGCCTTATGAGAGCAGCTAAGACTTAGAACCTTGAAAGACTATGTCTTTGATTTATCATGTTTAGTCTTCACGGTGCTAACATGCCTGCTTCTGCCTGTTTTACAGTGTACTACATTCCCGATTCATCGAACAAACTCTTCGGATTGGTGAGAAGGATGGATGGGGAGCACGCACTTTGAATTTCAGGGGTAGGCCTCGCTTTCAGCGATAAGAGCACGCTAGAACGAGATGCACTAATTTTCGCAGCGGACCAGCGCACTTAAAGGAGCTTTTACCACTGCACTTGAAAACCACAATATAGAGGTTTACATAAAGCCATTTCATGTTTGGGGATGCAGCGCCGACATCGACCAACAATTGCTCATCGGGGAGGGTCAATAGATTTTCAAGCAAAGAAAGAAGACAAGGAGAAATTGGGCGAGAAAATTAATGTTGAGATAAGGAATTGATTTATTTCCTACTCTCCTTTTGTGAGCTCGGGTATGACAAGGAGTAAATCCAGAAAATCAAAGTTAAACCCAAAATGGAACATAATTCAGCTATTTGTGCTAAGCTGAGCAATGGGGCGCAAGTAAAGGATAACCGTTGGTATCGGGTAGGATTCCTACGGGTTTAGCTTTTAAACTGTTCTTTACCCGACCCGAAACCAATAACCCTCCCTTTTAAGTGCCACAGTGGATCTCGCCGTTGGATTCGTCTGCACCGTAGGATCTGATCTCTTTTTTCATTTCAACTAAATCAACTGTCTTATCTTTCTCGCTTGCTGACAGATACTCACATGCGCTCCTTTCGCAACCGGAGAATTCAACCTCGTCGGAGGTGGAGCTACGGGCGGCGGCCACCGACCACGAGAATTTATCAATTTGATTATCAAATTTTCATTACTTAATATATTAGGGGTGACAATGGGTAGGATAAGGGTAGGATCCTACTCTATCTTTTATCTGAGGTGTGGTTGTCTAAACATACAGTAATTCTTATCTTTACTCTAAAAATGAGTGGATGGGATTATCTTCCCCGTTGTCTCATGAGTTATATTTGTACTCATACGATGTTTCTTGTGCAAGGATTTTATTTTGTTTATTAGCAATTAAAAAAATAAATTTATTTAATTACGGGCATTTTTTTTTAAAAAACTCATTATTTAGAAATAATTTCAAAAATAGACTCCCTCAAAAAAATATTTTCAAGAATAAACCTGTGACAGGCCTCGACAGCGCTGGCCGCCATCGTGGCGCTGGCGGAGATCATTTTTGATTCGACCGGAGTTAGCAATGCCGATCTAAAGTTATTTTTTTTTAATTTCTTTGACTTGCCTGGGTTGCTAACCCCGATCGAACTTGCCTCCAACTGTGAAGTGAAAACTAGATGGCTTGATCACGGTTGGCAACTCCGACCAAGCATGTCAAGATGAACATGCATGTTCATGCATGCATGTGTGAATGCATGTTCATGCATGCGTGCATGCACGCACAGGCGTGACATTCATGCGTGCATGCATGAACATGCATGCATTCACACATGCATGCATGAACATGCATGTTCATCTGACATAAAGAAAAAAAATAATGTTTAGCTGGGGTTGTCAACCGCAGTCAAGCCACGTAGTGGACATTTCCACTTGAAATTTAAGTTCAGACAATTCTGACCGAGCAAAAAATAAAAAACATATATAATATTTAATCGGAGTTGTCAACCCCGATCGAACAAAAAATAATCTTCGCCTAGCGCCAGCGTCACGCTGGCAGCCAGCGCTGACGCAATACTGGCGTGCCAGATGCCTATTCTTAGAAACATTTTTTTGAGAGATGTTTATTTTTGAAATTATTTTTACAAAAAGATTTTTTTTGAAAAATTACTTTTTAATTAATTCAACCCATTTGATAAGTTACACCAGGACAATCATCTCCCCAGTTTTCCAGGTGAGTTTCCCTTTGGAGGCGGACAACTATTACAAATGGACCGCACCCGTTAGAATGACCAAAACCATTTGCCGCATTCTATATGGACTCCACGCCGCGTCACACGTGCTCCACAGGCAACCACGCTATCGACATAAATCCACTTCCGCACACAATAATGAAAACGGGGACCCGCATAGAGTCGGAATCACGAGTTCACAGGCGTGACGCGCCGCAGTTCGCTTCTTCTCCCCTCTCGCCTGCCGTGCCGCCTTGGGACAACCGGGCTTCTGGAAGCCTTACCGCCACGTGTCACCAGATCACCTCATCCGGGCCCGCATGGCTTCCCCCAATGGCACGACCATGCCACGTCAGCGCAGCCCCGGCCTTTATAAAAATCGTGGCGGCAAGTACTTTCCTCTCTCCGCAAGTCGCGCGAACGGCGTATGGTAACCGTTCAACAAATGGAGGGTGATAACGTGCGCTGCCAGCTCCCTGCTCCGAACCGGCGGTTAAGTACCATCGCTCGGCATTTGGTCGGTTCGTCTCCACACTCCACAATGGCGTCTCAGAACCCTAATCAGTCGATATCGGCCTCTCCCACCGCCGGATTCGATGGCAAATCCGTCTTCGCGGACATCGCTCAGGCGCCTGAGGATCCTATCTTGGGGGTAACCGATCACGAAGGATTTCTCTCGATTTTTAAATTGTTTTCCCTCTTTGCTCTTTGAGTTCTTTTTGCTGAGCAAGAGAGGGTTTTGATAGGTGACGGTTGCGTACAACAAGGACCAGAGCCCTATGAAAGTGAATTTGGGGGTTGGAGCTTATCGAACTGAGGTAAGATTTTTCTTTTGATTTTGAGATGAGGTTACGTGATTGATCTGGTGGTTTCTTGATGTTTGATCGATTGATTCTCTTTAGTAGGAAGGGAAGCCGCTTGTTTTGAATGTAGTGAGACGAGCGGAGCAACTGCTAGTTAATGATCGGTATGAATTACTTGATTCGTCTCTCTCTCTCTCTCTCTCTCTCTCTCTCACACACACACACACACACACACACACACACACACACACACACACCCACACACACACCCACCCCTGATTTTTACTGTCGGTAAACATTGCTTGTATTACCAACGTTATTGATAGAGGTTCAAATATCCTTCTTTTCTAATTTAAAAGATGATATAAATTTTATTTGGATTTATCCTTCATATATGCGTCCAACATGATTGGAATACTGACAATCTTATCTCTGTTGTTGTTACTTCACTTTTCTATGCAAAATTGCAAAGTGCCAAGATTTGTCTCTTTGTGTGGAATTGTGTGACCATTGTTTAAACAAAGTTCTCTAAATGGACCACCTATAAAACAAAATTGGTGTTAGTTAAAAGAAGATAATAATGATGATTTTCTAGTCGTGGAACCTCCTGGAATTTCCTTATGTTGATGCTGTAATATGTTTTTACTTTGGATAAATGGGTATATGACGGTCTCCTTTGTGTTGCAATTTCTTCAGATCACGTGTGAAAGAGTACCTCCCAATTACCGGATTGGCGGATTTCAATAAATTGAGTGCTAAGCTAATATTTGGAGCTGACAGGTTGCTATTCCCTTTAACACATCATGATATTCCATATTTGGTTTCTGTGTTATTTATTTTCTTATCTGAATAATGAAGCACTCTAAAGGAAATTGCATAAATTGGTTGTTTATGCTTATTGTTAGGCCTGTCGTTGATTTATTTATAGATTACATGTATGTGGCTTTCTTTGTCTGTTTTAGGTGGTGAGGACTGTGATTATGACAAGTAAATTAGATGTGGAAAGTTCATTCTTCTTACCATAACTGAACTACGTTCTAGCTGCTCCAGGATTTGCTAGCGATAGGTCCTGGTCCTTGTTGCTTATGCTTGGACATCCAGTTTATGATTCCATATACCTGCTTTGAAAGGGAAAGATTGAATTTAGGTACCCGGTCTTTTGTACGTATTATTCATTTGCAGTTTGTGTACTAGGGGTGCTAATTTCAGTGTAACTCCTAGTTCATTAGGATTTCCAGATAGGGGTGTCAATGGATCGGGTCGGGCGGGTTGTGAGACAAATGTTTACCCAAACCCAAATTTTATGATCCACATTTGATCCACTTGGAACCCGAATGGGTAGTAACGTATTCTAACCAAACCCTACCCGTGAGTATTTCGGGTTTGCTCGGGTCGAGTACGGGCTGGTTGTTTTTTGTGTTCGGGGTTTGCTTTATGTTTATCATAATACTGATAAACACTTTTTGTTATTTATTTATCATCACCCAATAAAACTATTAAAATTTCATATCATACACTTAGTTGGTAAATATATTGAAAATTACAAACATTTTAATAACATTACAATTATGGATCATAACATTGTGTAAACACATTTGTTCAAAAAGCAAAGCAAAGAAAAGAAAGAATGCATTGCCCATTTGATAGATTCTTAGGATTGGAATCAGTTTGGTTCTTATCTACTTGATTAGAGTTTTTGCAAAATCCAACAAAATATTGAAAAAAAAAATGTGAAGAGAATAAAACTCAAGTAAAACACACACTACATACTTAGTGAGAGAATGTAATGTAAATGAATAGATAAATTGGCTTTGTCTGGGGTTGTCGGCAACCCCGGACAAAGCCTCTTTATTTTTTTTGCTTTTTGCTCTGTCTGGGGTTGGCAACCCCAGACGAAGAAATTTGAATTTTTTTAGCTTTTTCTTTGTTCAAACAAAGAAATAGAATGAAGAGAAAGTTATTGTCATTAGGTCATTGTAGTAGAGTGGTAAGTGCTCCCGCCAGGCAGATGACTCCCATCAACAATGACTTTTTTACTTGTTAATAAAAAAATCCAAAATGCCTAACCTGACAAATTCGAATGAGGCGACTCTGAGGATTGTCAACTACTTCCACTTTACCAACTGAGCCAAGGTCAGATTAATGCAAAACACTGATAGAAAAAATAGAAAAAAGCACTAATTTTTTTTGCCCCGGGTTGGCAACCCCGGACAAAGAACACTTGGGCCAAAAATAGCCCCTGTGTGCTTTGTCCGGGCTTGACAACCCCGAATAGCCAAAATTTAAAAAAAGAATTTTTTTGTCAGGGTTAGCAACCCCGGACAAAGAAATACATGGCCAAAAAATTAGCTTCATTCAGGGTTGCCAACCTTGGATGAAGAAAATATCGCCTGTCTCGCCACTGACGTCGCGTGCCAGAGGTCGATTTTTGGAATAACTTTTGAGAGAGGTTGGCTTTTGGAATAATTTTTATGAAAGGGTATTTTTGAAAAATTGCTCTTAAAATGTTCCAACACCATGTGACCATAATCACACCACTAGTTAGACTAATTACAACTCAAATAAATCATAATTATATTAAAATATGCAAATATAGAGCTAAATAGCTAAATTTAACTTTTATTAAGTTCTTCAAGTCTAACAACTATATTTTAATAAGTTGTGTAAAAATGGGCAGCAACACCCATAACGATAAATGAAATTAAATGACAGGGTCAACAACCCATGGAATTAGCATGAACTATTGAATAAGATAAGAAGTTAAAGATTTTCTATCCTCAAGTTCATATATATAAATGGGTGGGTATGGGTCGGGTTCGGGCGGGTTAGAGTTTGATACCCAAACCCAACCCATAAAAAGTTCTTCCAAAAATTTTCAACCCAAACCCTCATTTTTTTTCGTTGGATCGGGTTCGGGTCAAACCCAGTTGACACCCCTACTTTCAGAAGAATGGCGATTGTACATACTTGCATATCATGTGATGATGTATATGCATTTACAAATTGTTAAGTCTCTCATTTTCTTATAGATTTAATAATCAAGGCATACTGATCGATAACTGTGATATCTATTTCACTTGAATAAGACCAAACCTAGGACAACCCGGATTTATTTTCTTGTAGTTGGACTATACAATTGATATACACTTAGCAGATGTGATTGGGTTCATCTTTGTGACCTTGCTAAACTTAGGCAATTAGACATACCTGATAGTCAGAAAGTACTTGGTGTGCTGGTGAGATATGCATAACTGCCAAAAGGAAGTAGACGCAAACCAGTGTTCCAAGCAGCAGAAAGCGAAGCATAGCGGGTAGGTACCACTAGTGGTTACTGGATGCTTTAGCAACTGCTAGATTGATGGGTATTTAAATTAATAAATAAATATAGTAAATATGTATATATGTTTTATGTATAAATACATAAACACACTTAAAAATAAAAAATACATAAAAATAAACTTGTTAAAATTGCTTTTTGATGATTGATGATAATTACTAATAAGTATATTATCTAGTTATCTAATTGAAATTTTTTGAGTCAATTGATACATCACACATGATACTAGATAGTTATAATTATTCTAAATTAAAATGATAGCTAAACCAAATGTTCTATGCAATATGCATTTCGAAATAACATGGTAAGAGAAGAGATGGGTCCATCACAATGGTAGTTTATTCATAATAGGACAAATGGAGGAGTGACAGGTACAAGAAATCTTGACAACCTTTAACCAAAAACAAAAAAGCTAGAAAGGAATTTGATAAACAATTAATTAATAATTAAGAAACCTGGAAAGAATTTCTGAAAGCTGATTTCACTTTTCTTGGATGCGTCCGCTTTAGCAGTAGGAGTCTGCTTCAACTTTTATCCTCTAGGGCTCAAAACACTAAGCGGGCGCTATAGGGGTGCTAGATCCCTACTTGGCTCTCTGACGCAAACTACATGGCCTTTTCCAAGCTGCTCCAGTTTTAGCATTAAAAATATTTTTTTCTGGACTCTATATGGCTGCCCAACCAACAACTTAGCGCCTAGGTGCCAAATAGGGGCCTAGGAACTTTGAGGGTTAATGCAGGACAATTTAAAGTCTTCAGATGAGGAGGAATCATTCATTCCCTTTAGAGGTTAAAGAGTTTATTGTAATTAAGGGGAAAATAGAAAGTAAAAAAAAACTCAAAAAACAAATAGAAATGAACACCTCTTCACCTTCTTCCTTTCATATGAAGGATAAACCTTCTTCCTTTTCCAAGCTGCTCCAGTTTTAACATTAAAAATATTTTTTTCTGGACTCTATATGGCTGCCCAACAACCACTCAGTAACCCTCGGGCCCCACTTACTCAAGTTGGGGGCTCTACAATTATAGAGGAAGCCCCCCTTAATTTTCTCTCTGCTTTGTGGCTTTCCACCAACCTATGACATCCCTGGTAACCCCCAAAAAAGTAGACTCTATTAATCAGTGGTAGGTGCTTATTGTATCCTTTTTCTTTCTTCATTTATCTCTTTCCTCGGTGGCTTTTTCCTCTGTTCTCCTCACAGTTGCTGGTTATTGCAGTCAAGTTTGGACTAAACTTCCTAATTAGAGGTTTATTTACCTGAGCATTAAGTGCTTCTGGTTCAACCCATTTTGGTTCCCTTGCAGTAAAATGGATAAACAATCTGTAGAACCTTTTGTTAGATAACCAACCTAACTTATTACATGCCACTCAAGCTGCATGCTACAGCCTACTGGGGGAAATTTTTTTTTCCAGTAGTTGCATATACAATCTTATCTATATATTTATTGCAAATTTATTCCCAGCAGAAAAACATCATGGCAGAAATTTTATATTCTTTTTTATATTTAAATGATGAGTTATATCTACAATGTTTAATAATACCTGGTCTTAGTTCTTTGCAGCCATTTCATTTTAAGGACATCTGAAATATACAGAATAATGTTGTTTTTTGTGGCTATGAATACTTTGCACTGGAAATTTTTAGTCGCTGCAGGTTTGTTGGTAGTCTAAATTGTTTTGAGTATTTTGGTGTTCTGATCATACCTCTTTCTAATTCTTTGTCTGTGCTCCTCTTTAAAAGTTACAGAAGCGCATGACATAAGTTTTCTTATCACCTGATTGTTGTTGCAATAACAATTTAAATAATTCTACCTATTAGATATTCAATTGCTTTTGTATATTCTTTTTTATGACTGCTTCATTCCTATCTATCATATTAGTTTTCTTTTAAACTTTGAGTAACAAAATCCATTCCCCTCCTTTGTATACAGTCCTGCCATCCATGAAAGTAGGGTGGCTACAGTGCAATGCTTATCAGGTACTGGCTCATTGAGGGTTGGAGGCGAGTTTTTGGTTAGGCATTATCATCAAGTAAAGTCATAACTCTCAGATTTATTTTGGATATATGAGCATTTGGTTGAATAATATTCTAACTTGAAATAATCTTGTCCAGAGAATTATTTACATTCCACAACCAACATGGGGAAACCATCTGAAAGTTTTTACATTAGCAGGACTTCTTGTCAAGAGTTATCGATATTATGACCCGGCGACGCGTGGGCTAAACTTCCAAGGTATTTGCTTTGATCAATGTCCTCTGCATGCAATGAATTTTTAGGTCTTTGAAGTTCCTTTATCAACTAATGTAGAAATCCATTATATCTAATTGAAGTGTAGGCTTTCAATTTTTAAGAGTTAGATCTTGATTCCCCTAATCGAATTTGAAAATAAATATCAATGGATTTTAGAAGTTGAATGTATTCCACAGGAGGATTACATTTACAAGATAATTTAGATCTTTTACTTTTAGAAAATAATTTTCATTTTGTAGAAACTTTAATTTTTTACTTTTAGAAAATAATTTAGAACTTTCATGCTGTTGGATTCTTTGGCTTCATTTGTGCATTGGGGTTGAATGTAATTCTGTGTAGCAAATATATTCGTGTAGCAAATATATTCATATATCATTATCCCTCTTCTAGACTTTTTCTTAGTCTAGGAGAATATCTGAAGGATCGCATCATAGTTTCAAGAGCTGAAACAACATGGACAAATAAATAGTTTTTCCTACCCTCCTTTTGTCACCAGTCTCCTACAGATCACTGCCAATTCAGATCGTTGAAGTCCAGACAATGCCGGTGGTCGTATAATTGTCCAAAACTTTTTTTAAACCGGTGCTCCATAACAGACTGGCGGACCCCATCTTGTAGGAAAATGGAATGACGATCATGAAAATTATGTACCTAAAGAAACCCTAGGGGTTAAATATAGAGGGTTATGGTTTCATTGAAGATGCCAGGCTGCCAGCATCTGTTCTCTTTGGTCCATTATTGTTATTGTACTAGAATATTGTAGATTATTACTTATTAGAATTAGAATAAGGTTCTAACGACATCCTAATTTTTTACTTTTTACTCATTGTGATGCATGTTCATCATATGTCAGTACTTAATATTTCTTCCCCCATTTATCATATCCCAAAATTCAGCAGCCCTTCTGTGGTAATCATATGTCCAAAAATATCTGCTGGAACAGGTTTGCTAGAAGATCTTGCGGCTGCTCCTCCTGGAGCGATAGTCCTTCTTCATGCATGTGCACACAACCCTACTGGAGTAGATCCAACTCTTGATCAGTGGGAGCAGATAAGGCAGTTGATGAGATCTAAGGGGTTGATCCCTTTCTTCGATAGTGCTTATCAGGTAACCTGAAGTTAAAAGGAACAGCATTATTTTTAACAAAGATGAGCATGTGCCATAGCTCAAGCATTTAAGGTGTACAATGTTGCATAGAAGTAAAGATAATGCCCTTTTTACTGTGACTTCCATGTAGCGTTGATTCCTTTGAAAGCATAGTTTTGAAAGTCATGCTTAACTTGAATAGTAGATCAACAGTTTTAAGTTTTTTAATGCATCTTAAGAATGTTGCCTAAGGGTAGTCATCTAATGGTGGATGATCCTGGCTGATAAGCTGCTCAAAGAATGGAACTCTGTCTTTGCATTAGCTCGTTTTTTCACTTTTAATTGCTTGTCTCATCTTTTATAGGGTTTTGCTAGTGGAAGCTTGGATGCAGATGCACAGTCTGTTCGCATGTTTGTTGCAGATGGTGGAGAATGCCTTGTAGCTCAAAGCTTCGCAAAGAATATGGGTCTATACGGAGAACGTGTTGGTGCACTCAGCATTGTATGAATCTCTGACCATCATAAATTTTCTGTTGTTTTCATGATAGTCATTAGTTTCCAGTGCAGCTCTTTGCTGGTTCTTATATACAAGTCCGACTTACTTTTCTCTTGTGAAAATACATGCATCTATATAACATCTTCAGAATCAAAGAGCCATCCATTTATAAGTGCATCTTGTTTATGTTTACATAAGGTTACATACAGATTGTCAGTGACCTTGTTTTACTTTTTAGGATAGTTTACCTAGGCCTTTTGACTACTTTAGTCACTTTAATCTCATACCTGCTCCACTTGAGCATTAATTCTCGTCAGATCATCCAATTTCCCGTGGCAGATCTCGTTGCTGGATACTTTTCACGTTCTTCACTTTTTAGAGCCATGCAAGGTTGAGTAGCATATTAGGCCCTTTTTGCCTCTTGTGCTTGACTTTGTTTATACATGTATCATTGAATATCATTGAATAAATGTAGGAATACAGAGTAGTTTCCTTTATAGTTTGTAATGTCCCTGCACATACACACTCATACACGCACACCCACACCCCGTCAGTCCCACACTCACTTTTACATTCTAAAAGAATTGCGACTGTTTACAAAGTTAGCGGGATGTATATGATGTTGCATTGGACCATCTACTCCAGATGGATGAGAGAACTTGCATCTGCAGCGCATGGCTTGCCTTTATGAAAGATTTGACAAAATTTTACAACCACCTGTCTGATGTCAACCCTCTAAATTTTGCCACCATTTGTGGCAAAATGGAACCTAGCCCACAGAACTGTTTTCCATGAATCCTAAATGCCAGTGGTTTGTTTGTTTTCAAATTATTTGAAAGAATTTGGTTAAAACTACTTCTTTCCTGCTTGGTTATTCTTAGAAGCATTAGTGTTTTTGTTTGATGAGCCTCTATTTCTAGTTTTTTTGTCTTTAAAAATTTGTGTTATATTTTTTATCTAACCTATTTGACTTGAATTCCTACAGGTTTGCAGAAGTGCTGATGTGGCAGGTAGGGTTGAGAGTCAGCTGAAGCTTGTTATTAGGCCCATGTATTCTAATCCACCAATTCATGGAGCATCCATCGTGGCAACCATTCTTAAGGACAGGTATTATCTCAACGCTGACTCATTGTTAGCATGCATTGCTCTTTCAATAGTGTTAAAATTCAGTGAACCATTTTAATAAACAGAGTTTTTAAGGTGTAGCAAACTAAGTTAGCTCATAATTCATTTGGCTTTTTGGTTTATAATTTCCCTTCTATATCAAGTCTTTTCTTCTTGCTGAAGAATTTTGAACCATTGAATCCCAACTGCATACTATATGACGAGAGGTTGGTCACCCATCTGACCTATTTTCTAACTAGAACACATGGAAGCTATTATTTATTGAGATGATTGATCGAGAGATATAGGTAGAAGAAAAGGGATTTGCACATGGTTTTAATAGATATAGGAAAAGCTTATAATAGGATCTCTAGAGAGATAAAATGGTGGACTTCAGAAATATAATAAGTATCTAATAGCTATGTTGAAAGGCCCACTTTACCCTCAAAAAAAAAAAAAAAAAAAAAAAAAAAAAAAATCTAATAGCTATGTTGAATAGATTGATACGATCTGAAGATATGTATGATGGAGTGTGGTAACTGGGGTGAGAACATTCAGACGGGAGACATAGCCAACCTTACATTGAGGACCAACATTTAGTCCTTGTATGTTTGCATAGTTATGGATGAACTTACCAGGGATGAAGTCCCGTCACCCATGCATGTCGTTTCATTGATGAGAGTCAATGAGCTAGGGAGGTGATAATTTCCATATTAGAGAGGTGGGGAGAAGTTTTGATGTCTAGAAGATTTAGGATAGTACTACTAAAACAGAATATATAGAATGCAATTTTAGTAGAATTGTGAGAAGAAATGAGCATATAACATAGCTTGAGGTTAAGAACATACTCAGCGACCACTTCACTATTTTGATTAACTATTCAACAAGATTGCGAAGATGTGGTCCATAAAATTTAAGAGGGATGGTTTAAGTGGATAAGTTTTATGATGTTTTATGTGATTATAGAAAGTTGGAGGGAAAATTCTGTGATTGGCTATAATACTAGTAATAAGTATCTAATAGCTACGTTGAAAGCCCCACTTTACCCCCCAAAAAGAAAAATCTAATAACTATGTTGAATAGATTGATACGATCTGAAGATATGTATGATGAAATGTGGTAACTGGGGTGAGAACATTTAGACAGGAGACATAGCCAGCCTTACATTAAGGACCAACATTAAGTCCTTATATGTTTGCATGGTTATGGATAAACTTACTTGGGATTTCCAGGGATGAAGGCCCGTCACCTATGCATGTTGTTTGATTGATGAGAGTTAATGAGTTAGGGAGGTGATAATTTCCATAGTAGAGAGCTGGAGGAAGTTTTGATGTCTAGAAGATTTAGGATAGTACAACTAAAACAGAATATATAGAATGCAATTTTAGTAGAATTGTGAGAAGAAATGAGCATATAACATAGCCTGAGGTTAAGAATATACTCAGTGACCACTTCACTATTTTGATTAGCTATTCATCAAGATTGTGAAGATGTGGTCCATAAAATCTAAGAGGAATGGTTTAAGTGGATAAGTCTTATGATGTTTTATGTGATTATAGAAAGTTGGAGGGCAAATTCTGTGATTGGGCTATAATACTAGCAATGCTTTATGCGTTAGAATGTTGGGAAATTAGAAATAACATGTTCACAAGATGGATTATAGCAAAATGGGAATGGAGATGGAGGAGTGACAATACTACGAGAGGGGATATGAACACAAAAAGTATGAGGTTGCATTGAGGATTCACAGCAACTACCTGACGTCCCATAGCGTAGGTGATGATTTCTGTCAATTTGGACTTGATTGTGAATTTAAACTGTCAATTTAAGACCCAATTATTCGATTCTATCAATTTTAAATCCGATCATGTACTTTAGCTTCATGGAACCTTCTCTTAGGAGTTGGCTCCAACCTATTTTGATGGGCAGCTTAAACAGCAGCGGTGGTGGAATTGCCGTCTTTGATGTAATTAACATGAATGTGTGTGGCTTCTAATCTTGTCTATCATTGAAGGAAGGAAGTAACATGTAAAATGAGGCTTCTAATTTTTGACCAAGGGAACCAAGTCAACCAACCAACCTTTAAATTTTTAAGTAAATGCCTCCTATATGGTGTTGAATTTTGATGATGGAATCTAGGACGATCTTTAAAGGATCTAACTTTAATGGCTGGCTTCTAATTGTCCACGAGATAGCTTTTGTCTATATTAAATTTTAAGCACATACTTCTGCTCTTTGTTTTGTTGCGTACTGATGTTGGTAGATATGAATCGAGTCTGATTGGCATTTCCAGACTACTGAGTTACAGGATTTTCCTTTTTCCTAACAAATTCAATAGTTTCTATGACCTTTTAACCAGTAAAAAGACTAAAAACTGCTATCCTGTTTCTTTCTTTATTTTTCTTTTTCATATTTTAGTTTATTACTGACACAAACACATTAAGCTATGGATAATGCGAAGAAACATCATTCTAATCTACATGTATTCTCATGGCTATTCTTCTATTAATGTGATTACATTTCTTCACAGAATCTTGTATACTATAACTGAATTTTGCTCTTAAATGCATCCTTGATTTAGTGCAATGTACAATGATTGGACCATTGAGTTGAAGGCCATGGCTGATCGGATAATCAGCATGCGTCAACAGCTTTTCGATGCTTTACAAACAAGAGGTAATGAGGCCTTTTACTGTTTCCATCAATTGACTTGGTCTTTGTTCTACAGGGTCATTGTTTCTTGCTGTCATTATTTAGAAATATGTAGGTCTAGATATTCCACCTTTTTCTTGGTTAATCTGTTCCACAAAACCTTCATGGTTGCTGTGGATAAAGTAAAAGTTAAACAGCTGTCATGTGAAGAGTACCGCGTGATCACAATGTTCTCCTTGCCATGAGGCTTATGCACAAGTGCATTTAAAGATTCACTAGTTTGTACTTTCAATTTTATTTTATTTTGTTAAAAAGATAATTATGACCTGACAGATGTCTAGAATTGGTAATACCGTAAATAAGAAAACGTTACATCTTTATTAGATTATATTTTGCTTTATGTTTATGACATTCTTGAGGTCAGATTACAGCTTAATGGATACTTTTGAGCAAAGACATTGTAGCTAACCCCCATAGCTGGAATAACTTCTTTCCTTTCAGACCCTTTTATCCTTGAGGATATTACAGTAGTTTGTATATCCACATGCTTGATGGGGGTTGTGCAGTTTCACGAAGCATCAACTTCTAGGTCCATGTCAGACAACAGCTAGCCTATGGCCATTACCCTTTTTGAACTGAATTAGTCACTTTTTCAATAATTTCTGTTCCCGTTTCCATTAGCAACAAAGAACATAATATACAAGAATCACTAGTTTAAAAGACTTAATGCCTTGTCTTGTGGCTCCTGCGGAGAGCATAATGTGAGAGTACAGAAACTGTAACTTGAAATGAGGAGAGGAGAGGGGGGGGGGGGGGGGGGGGGGGGTGTCGAAGAAGCTTCATTGCACAATTATTTATTTTTTGTGTGCGCTGCATGCCCCTTGAACAAACATAATATGGCATGCCTATTCATTTCGTTATTGCTTACCATTGATTCATGTTCTGCTGATCATTTCTTTTAGCCATGCACATAATCATTGTGTAATGCCCTAGGTAGTTGTCCAATTTTCAGTGGCTTGTTCTGGCATTCAGATGGAGATGTAAAATGGTATATTTTTTCCATACTTCATTGGGCTGATGGACTTCCATTATGGCTATGCAGGAACACCTGGTGACTGGAGTCACATCATTAAGCAGATTGGAATGTTCACTTTCACAGGGCTTAATACTGAGCAAGTTGCCTTCATGACAAAGGAATATCACATCTACATGACTTCTGACGGGTAAGGATGGCCCTAGAGTATATTAGTTGAACCTATTTGTATCTTGTGTTACTAAGTAACTTAGTAACACTTCTCTCATACACCATCTTATGTGAAAATGATAAGTGTGGTTGCATTATATCACCTCTTATGTGGTGTTATGTGGTATAGCCTAAATCATGAATACTAGTGATGCTTACCATCTATTCTTTAATCGTAGATGATTGTTATCATCCACATTGGCTGCTGTTAATTAATCTGTCGGATTAGAACTCGAGACCATGTGTTAATGTTGGCAATTCATGGTGATCTTGTTACTTGCTGTTGTTTTGTAAATCTATTTCTTCCTCTCAGAAGTTTAATGGAACATCTCATTTGATTGTACACAGGAGGATCAGCATGGCAGGTTTAAGCTCAAGGACTGTCCCCCACCTCGCAGACGCCATACATGCGGCTGTCACTCGCAAGAGCTGATGAATCGGACATGGATATGCTCCCAACAACTCTGCATTAGGTGTAATTTCTCGATTTTGCTGTGTTAATTTGTCTCTTTTAATAAATCCAACTTGATACAGACCTGGAGGGAAATGTAATGGGAGCAAACATTTTGGATCTTAATAATATATAGCGCGAGTTAATGAGAACAATACTTTTGTTTCTTCGAAAGAGTCAGCTGCTGAGTTTTGCATGTATATTTACTGCTCTCAGTCCCCTAGCGGAAGAGCGGAAGCTGTGAGTGATGTTTCTGCTGTTCATGTGATATGCTTCCCTCTTATCGAATAACAGATCAATTGAAAACTGAATTGAGATATCCTGATAGTAGTTTACAATGTATTTAATGTTAAGCAGATCACAAACTCAGTAGGTTTAAGAGTATTGGTAGGCCATCTCATTTCATTAATCTGCTTCATAGCTTGGGTCATTTGGGCACTAGACCCCAGCCAAACTTGACAAGGATACTTGGTAAGGCTGTCTATGATATCGAACTGGCAGCTACCTGTCTCTAGTGTTTTGAAAGACGAGAATTCTCTCAAGTACTCGCATGTATAAACTAAACGAAGTTAATAGCAGAAAATTCTTAAACCTGTGCAAAATTTGTTGGATTATTGTATTTGTCAAATTTTCTATTGCATTCTCAGATGGAAGTGGATGCTTCAGCGCTAGGTGCTTGTCAAGTACAATTTGTTTTGGGCATTAGTCTTGAATACTCATGCTAACAGGTGAGCCAGAACAGCACACTTGCAGTAGTTTTCTCTGTTCTGAAATTTTATCAGGAGGGTTCTTTTGTTTCAATCAGCATTAAACAATTTGTGGGTGGTATTCTCAACAATTGTACAGTTTTGTTGATTCATTGATATATGATTAGTAAACTATTACTATTTTACTTTATTACGGATAAGGTTATCACAGGGTGACCAACTGTCCATCTCTCAGTGGCCATGCTTCCACTAGAGTTGCCACGTGTCTGCACTAGATTCGCCAACAAATCCCACCCAAACATTTCAAATCTCAAAAGTAGCTAGATATCCAGCCAGGAGAGAGAGAGCAGTAGAGAACTAGCAACCAGAGGCAGAGAGAAGGCAGTGACACTGAACCACCAATGGCCTCTCTAACCACCATGGCTGTTGCACAACCAGTCACCGTCAAGGGCCTCGGCGGCAGCTCCCTGCACGGCACCAAGCTCTCCGTCCGGTCTCCTCGCCGAGCCGCGGCACGCTCTAACGTCAGGTACTGTCTGTCTGAACCTGAGCAATCCACATCATGCAGATAAAAAGTTGTCGCTGGTTGTGAGTTCATGAGCTCAATACTGTTGAATTCCTTTGTTCAAGGTCCGCTGGTGCTGTGGTGGCCAAGTACGGTGACAAGAGCGTCTACTTCGATCTGGAGGATCTTGGCAACACAACTGGTCAGTGGGACTTGTACGGTTCTGATGCGCCTTCTCCTTACAACCCACTTCAGGTATCTCAGTTTTGTTGGCTGATTTAGTTTTTCTTTGTTTAGTATAAGTTTTTTTTTTCCCATTATACATATTGAGCAGGACATTTTTAAATTATAGGTTACTATAATTAATTGACTGTTTTATTAGCCAGGTTATCTGCACAACGTATTTACGTTATTTTGGTTCTAATTTTTATGTTGAATATGTTTTTCCATACAAATTATTTGTAGAGAAATCTAATTCACGCACCGATGAGAGAGCTCAGGATTACTTGATGTAAATTGGAGGAATACTTTACCTTCTCACACAAGTTATGTCTCCTCAGGAGTCAAAACAAACGGAGCTCGCACATCAATGATGGAATGCATAAAGGCCCCATCCATGTCGTCTTTTAGATAGGCATGTGTACAAACTTTGTTTTTTTCTCTCTCTATTTTCTGTAGGCGTATATCATAACTCTAAGCGGGAAAATAACGCTCCGATATAGTGGAAAAAACAAACTCGCATAAAAAAGAATAAAAGGCTTAGCATATTTATGATTTACAATAATAGTTTCTACAAAACTTCTAGTAGCCTCTATATGCAATTTTTAGTATACTGTGAATGAGTCTCCACAAACTTTGCTAGTCGAACCTAGTACTCTGTACATCGCGAAGACGAATCGTTGCGTAACTGACCGGGAGTGTGTGGACTTGCACGAGGCAGTAGGGGTAGTATTCCTAGTATGGATAGTATTCTTCTTGTAAGCCTATAAAATGCCATTGTATATTTGTAACTTTGATACAACTTTTGATTAATTAAAATTGAGTTTATCTCTCTAATTGCTCATGCATTTGAGCTGCTATATTTGTTCGTGAATTTGAGTAAATTGCTCTTGGACTTGAGTGTTGTGCTCGTGGATTCGAGTACGATCCCTTTCTAAAAGTTTTTTTTTTTTAAAGGTTCATTGGTGTTAAAACGAGATCTATTTGATGCTGTTCACTTTCTAGTCTGTGTCAATAATTATTAAACTCAATATTCAATCAATACCTGTAATAATGGAGTAAATGAAAACACCTATTTCCCCTATTCGTCGAAATCCAGTATTGAAAACAAACCAGTAGGCTACACCCTTTCTAGTAGAACAATTTTGTTGAGACTTCGCAGATTCTTTTATTATGTTACTGGTTACCTTAAATTGTTTGGAGCATTCCTTAAATTGACGGTGCTCTGACATGGATCACAAGATTCACAACTTATTAAGGAAGACTTCTTCCCTTAATTTGATATCCACCCTCCACACTCTCTTAATCTTCATCAAATTTAACATTTGCTCTATTTGCAATAACTATTAGCAATCTTTCTCCCTTCTGCAAGGGATACTGCATTCAACTATCAAATAGTGGTGAGGCATTTCGTTAAAGTGGGAGTATTCACTTCGTGTTTTTACCTAAAAGAAAGCCAAATATTTTTATGCATTGGATCATACTGGCCCTCTTTTCTTGTTTGTTCTGCTTGCATTTATGCACCGACAGACACCCAAATGATGCTACTCTGCTTGCATCTATTATGTTGGTTTCTGGAATCAACCTGACAACTAATCAAGATCACTGAAAATATCACCGATCTAATTGGCCAGGTCGGTAAATATCAGGTGGGAGGTTTTCCTATCAATAGAACGTTCCTAATTTAAGAACCACTTTTCAATTTCTTTCTTGATTAAACACCAATTAGACTGGTATAAATCAGTCTCAATATACTGAATATCAGTATATCCCCTGTATAAAGAAATTAATTCACTTATACAGTACTTGGAGTGAGGTACGCTTAAAGCGAATCTCCTTAAGACAATTATGTCTCCCGCACTGGTGCTAACGGGTTACTGGACGCTGGTCTCCCAAGATACAACACTCCTTCACGGTATTTGGATAGCACTATCAAATCACCGTACGGTCGAACCGTAGTTAACCAGTACCTTCACAGGATTATTGAAGCAGCGGGACAAAGACAAATTTCGGGAGAATATTTCCTTTACTTTGGAGGAGCACCCACTGTAGAGGAAGAAGGAAGGTTGAAGAATATTCTTCTTCAGAAGTCCCAGATTCAGACAACAATTCTATTAAAGAATCTGTTGAATTTTCTGAGCCTTCTTTCAGAACGAATTTTAAGCCGCTTCGGAAACCGAATTACTGATTTCCCACTTCATATTTGGAAGTCACTTCAAGAGAGAGAGAGAGGATCTCCTTCAGATTTCTTGCTGTTGGTGTGTTGTGTTGTTTTTTGTTTTCAATTGAGAATTCGGAGCGCTATTTATAGCGCTCCGGGAGGGGCCAACTCGTTCGAACCCAACGAATAGTTGCAACGGTTCGGTCTGAACCGTTGCAATGGTTCGACCCAACCACCGCAACTGTTGGCCGTCCAACTGCCGCGACAGCCGTTGGCGGGGCGGGTATGCTTCGCGTAACCCATACCCGTGAGACAAAAGAACCCCAATGGAAGGAGAACACACTCCAACCATCATCCAATTGATTCGATCAACGAATTTCGCCGTAATTCAATTCAAAGATACACATATATATATTCTTCATATTCCAACATATTATATGATACTTTAGCTTGAAAGTTCGAATCCTGTGTTGTGGTCTCTAGTTCTCAACACTGGCAGCTAACACAATTGCTTAGTATAATAACCTGTAAGCTTTGGTCTTTATCTTCGCGTAGAGGATGTACTTAGTTCAGACCTTGTTATTAGACGATATAAAGATTGTATCTTCGATAATATTTTGGAATGAGATGGTGCCTAATATCTGTAACTTTCACCTGGAATTTCAATGCAGAGCAAGTTCTTTGAGACATTCGCAGCTCCTTTCACCAAGAGGGGTCTGTTGCTCAAGTTTTTGATACTCGGCGGAGGCTCCACGCTCGCCTACCTCAGCTCCACCGCCTCCGGCGACATACTGCCCATCAAGAAAGGCCCTCAGCTGCCACCCAAGCTCGGTCCACGTGGCAAGATATAATTTAGTCTCGACAAATTGATCCTCCATGTATCTCCCTCACTTTATGCTGTTCATATGTAACTTCACTATCAACTTTGTAAGTACAGCCTTGTTAGGACCTCACTGTGTCTCAGTAAATCTGAAACCTGAGTACATTTCTCCTGCACAGTGAAAATTCATCGACTTCTAAGCTCATTAATGAATGATATTCGAGTTCGTAATTTTGTCTCTCGCGCCGACACATTTTGTGACCAGATGGAAACATCGCATGTGGCTGTGGAAATGACGAGCAAACGCCTGAACAAGTATTGCTTGCATGCTTACTGGAAAACAAATAATTCTTTGACTTCGTTACTTGAATTTTCTTAGGGAAAAAAAACTTTGGTTTATACATTTTTACTAGTTTCTCTTTCAAATAGAATTGTCAATTTTTTTTTTTCCCTCCCTGTTTTTGAATAAAGACCATAGCCAATAGAATTGTGCTTTGATTCATTAAAATCAGGACGAAGACAAATAACAATCCAACCAGTCCACTTGTCAGTAAACATCAGAACCAGAAAACAGAGAAGAAAGTCTTGATGCCTTGGAATCAAAGCTCTAGTTAAGTGTCAACGAATAATTTCTTGCATTCTTCTTGCTGTTATGATGTAAATTTTTACTATCATCAGAGGTAAAAACAACAGCACCTGACTTGACCCCAGCAGCTTGAATCAGAAGTTAATGAGCCCCACTCTGCAGACCACAAGGCACAAGTAGCCAGCCCCATTCAATGCCCCGGAGATAGAGAGTAGTCAATGTACCACAAGTGACAGCTGTTTGCTTCTTTTCCTGACAGATCTGCTCACACTTGTCACTTGCTTGCCCCTCTCCTCTAAAACCCTTGCTGTGTTCATTTCTCAGTATTCACCCTCTCCCTTGAATCAAGATCCTTCAGGTTTCAAGGTACACTTCTCTTCTCATTTCTTCTTTAAATTTCAGTAACATTATCCACTGATATTTCCATTTTAGAGCAATTAAAATGCATGAGTACTTCAATCCTGTTTTAAGTATCATTAATGAATAAAGTTGGAAGTTATGAGCAAAGTGTTACCGTGTCTCAATGAATTTCTGATATCAGTTCTGTGTTGCATTTGATACCTGAAGAGGCCACCGTGGCCTAAAATCAAGGCTAGAAACTAACCATGGATGAAGATAAACATAGTGAAACAAAGCTGTTGGAAATCTCTAGAGAAGCCCACAAGCTGATCCAGATGATCAATTCATGGACAAAGGCCCTGAATTTCGATGGAAGTTCGAAAGAAATCACGAAAGATTTAATGAGAGGTGCTTTTGATCTCCAAGAGTCCTTGATAACACTAAAAAAGCTTCAAGATGCATCAAAAATGATGTCTCATGAGAAGGCTAAAGAAAGGGAATTAGAAGTGGGAGAGGTTGGTATTGGGCTAATGGGCACTTCTGGGAGATTTGAGAGGCTTGCCATGGACGGGTCTTTGTTTAATTACATTGATGAATTGAAGAAAGTGATCAGAGGGAGCAGTTGTAGTCGACAGCCTGGAATTTGTTCCAACAGTGATGAGAAGGTTTCTTCGAGCCGGTCACTGGGGTTCTTGATGAGTGATGATCTCAATGCCCAGCCCAAGAAGGCGAATGGACCGAATTTGATTGCAAAGCTCATGGGTCTGGAACAAGGGTTCCCTTCGGAGACTGACCATCCTACAAGAAAAGAACATAAGACAGTGAAAATTTCATTGGTGGAGAAGAATCCAGAGCTGAGGACAAA
Organism: Agave tequilana; assembly: GCA_038442645.1. NCBI lineage: Eukaryota > Viridiplantae > Streptophyta > Magnoliopsida > Asparagales > Asparagaceae > Agave > Agave tequilana. Next base: position 100,289 of record JAVJIF010009940.1, on the reverse strand, counting down.
GACAGTAAAGGATATAGTTGAGATTGTGAAATCCAAAGAAATACAAGAGAGTGATGAAATCAGGGAATGTGAAAGAATGTCAGGTTCTGGCCCTCGATTTAATTATGAGGTTTCGACCACTGTGACCATGACAACTGGTCCTCAATCTGATAGATTTCTTGTTTCGAAAAAAACCCGAGCTACCAGCCTGATTCCAGAAGAGATAATTCGTGGCAACATGCAGATGTTATCGAGAAAATCTGAGAGAAAAGAGGTGAGGTGCATGAAGAGATCAAATAAAGTCGCATCGTATCAAAAGACTGCAAATCTTGCTTCTGTTGGTCAACAACAGCAGAGGAAAGTGGTATGTGATGAGAGGTCTCTTGTGAATGGAAGGAAACCTGGAAACAGGAAGGAGTTGAAAGCTGCTGCTGCTGCAGTTTCAAGATCTCAGGCCAAAGTTGTATCGGGAGTACCAGCAAAGTCTGATAGAAGAAGTAGCACAAACATTGTTTCAAGAGGAGCCAATGCGTCAAGAAAGCATAATCAGGCCTCTTTGAAACCTGTTTCTCAACATTTTAATAATCTTGTGAAGGCAAAGAAGATCTCAGAAGTGAAACCTGTCAGAAATTCCATGGACATCAAAGTAGTGGTAAGTCTTTTTCCCTTGTTCTATTTAACTCTGTTTCTTTCTTCAACATCTTGGTGGAATCAACAAGTGAAGAAACTTTGTGATTTCTTATGGATTTTTTTAAGATAAAGCCATTAATAGAATTAATTTCTCGTGCTTGCTGCATAATTTCTTGAGTCTGAACTAATATTGTGCATTTCACCAATGTTTTCTCATATAGACCGGTAATGTCAAAGAAACCAATCAAACATATAATTTGCCTGTTGATGGACCCCGAAGACAAGCAGAGAAGAACTTCACATCTCACAACAGAGGTAAATATCTGTTTCTTCGCGAAATTTTCACAAGCTGGCCTATTTTATTCTTTTTTCTCCATTCCTGTTCTCTCAAACAGAAAAAAAAAAAAAAAAGAAACTGTTTTTTGTATGAAAGGTCTCATTTGCAACATATGCTCGAATTCATCGATTACAGAATGCAGTAGTAAAGAGTCGAAATCCTTCTGTGAAGCTATGGTGAAGAGTAGCAAATGCAACAGAAGCTCAAGATCACCAGAAGAATCTCAGTTTCCAAGTAACAAATCAAACATCCAAACATCAAGTAAAGTAGAACTTGATGTCCAGCTATTGCTTCTGAGCGACCAGTCTTTCATCAGCCACGCACAAGAGCTTTTCAGACTGGAGGGTTATGAAGCTACACACAATCAAAGTCGAGCCATTCTCAAGCGTGGAACAAGAAATGTTGAGGTTGTCTTAGATTGTGCAAAGGAATTAATGATCCGAAAACGGTACCAAGCAGAAGTTACAAATCACCATATGCTGCAAACAAGCTTGTGGAGTCCGTCAGTTTCCGTGTCTCTGGATCAGTTGCTGAATGAAATCAGTAACGGGATCGAGAAACTGATTGGTTACAGTAAAAATTTTGCTGGTGTTAGTATGAAAGACGGTATTTATGTGAGACTGGAGGGAGATCTCAGATGCAGAGATGTGATGCTCAATGCAATGTGGGATGTGGGGTGGGTGAATTGGGTCTGTGTGGAAGAGGCTGACCATGCAGTTGGTCAAGTTGAAGAACTGATCTTGTGTGGGCTTGTTGAGGAGCTGGTTGTGGAATTAGTTTGCTAGTGATTTCTTCTCGTTTAGCTGTAAATCTCTGGGCATAGTTTCTTCTTAGGTCTGTAATGGACTACATGATTTTCTCACAATGTTTTCAAATTTCACAATCCATCAATATCATGAAGATTAAAGATGCTTATATAGATGTTTATGTTAGAAAATCTGTTGGCCAGGTTGAAACAGAATGTTTAAAGTTTCTAGAGCTTGAGGAAATTATGTATTTTGTGATTACTTTCTAAATAAAACATAAATTTTTTAATTTTTTTCTCAAAAAAATAATATATCAATCTTTTTACCAAGATCCCTGTAGGTCTTGATCAAATTGAATTCTTCAGAATTGGTTTATATCAGAATTTAATGAGAGCATTTATTTGGGGTTAATGGAAAACAATTTTCAAATCCATAATTTTTTATCCACTACTGTTTGTGTATTAGATCATAATGAACAATGTGGATAATCCACGAGCTCCGGCACATACAAATTTTTATGTGTTAAGCACCTATCACTTGTATCTTGTCTATCAAACACCTGTATGCATATACAGACTCATGTGATATACTCATATGCAGCTACATCATGAACTTTATACACCATTATTGCACAAAATAATACGCAAAAGTTGTATGATACCCCAAAAAGTAAACACAACACCAGTACCAACAATACGAAAAAAGAAAAAAAGAAAAAAAGAATAACAATAATTTCTCCTGCCTTTTGAAATTATTATCAGACCAGACAAAAAAAGTGAACAACTAACAACTGAACTGAACTGAAGTTGAAACAATGATAAAACAGCACAAGCAGCAACCCACACACAACACTAGAGAGTTGAGAGACAAAAGGAAAATGGAATCGCTGGGTGTTCTGCTAGCTCTCCCAGTGAGCCCCTACTTAAAATCCAAGCTCCACAAGCGATTCACCCTCTTCCGTCTCTGGCGCTCCACTGACCGCAGAGCATTTCTCCGCCAGCACTCCTCGTCTATTCGGGCCGTGGTTGGCAATGCTGACACCGAAATGATCAGTGTGCTTCCGAGGCCTGAGATAGTGTCGTCTTACAGCGCCAGTATCGATGAAATTGATCTGGGCATGTGCAGGAGAGGGGCATTCGGGCTGCCAGTGTGCTCACAGATGACAATGACATAGCCGATTTGGCAATGGGGCTGGCGATTGGGGTGATGAGGAGGATCGGGAGGGCCGACCGGCACGTGAGGAGCGGGTCGTGGAAGGCTAGGAAGAAGCACAAGCTCACATCCAGGTTTGTTAGCACGTATCCATCTTTATGTTTCTAGCTAGCTAAATTCTCAGAAAGTACCATAAACTATCAGTCTTTAGATTTGCTGGGTTTTCTGATGCTTAATTTTTATCTGTCAGTTCAGTGGTACAACAGTCGGTATAGTTGGTCATGACAGGATCAACTCGGCCATTGCCAAGAGAGCTGAAGCATTTGGCTGCCCAATATGCTACCACTCAAGATCTGCGAATCCGAATACTAATCACAAGTACTACACAAACATTCTTGATCTCGCCACAGACTGCCGAGTGCTTATGCTGGCATGCTCTCTAACAGAGGAGACTCGCCACATTGTCAGTCGAGAGGTGATCGATGCTTTGGGTCCAAAGGGTGTGCTTGTCAGTGTTGGGCAGGGATCTTGTGTAGACGAGCCTGAGCTCGTGTCTGCGCTGCTTGAGGGTCGACTGGGAGGAGCTGGGCTTGTTGTGTACAACAAGAAGCCTGAGGTGCCTGAAGAGCTGTTCGGGCTGGACAATGTCGTGTTGCTGCCTCATGTCGGGGGCTACACCAAGGAAACTTGAAGGACCATGGCCGACTTGGTTCTTGGCAATTTGGAGGCGCATGTTCTCAACAAGCCCTTGCTGACTCTTGTTCTGTGATCATACTATCTATGCATCATAGAATATGATAGGATCATTATTTTCGGAGGTTTTCTGTTTATGGAATTTTTGTTTCTTTGGTGATAGTTCATGAATGTTTTTTCTCTGAGATATCAATAAAAACTACATTTTTTTAAACATCTCTTTCTTCACTGTTACTCAATTCTTCTAGGTTCAGATTGTTGATCAGTGGCTGACACATTGATTTGTGATGAATAAAAATGATGCAAGGATGATTTGTGTGCTATAATGCAAAGAATTTATCATCATATCAGAATCCAAAGGGTGTGCTATAATAAAATGGAAATTGGAAAAAAAAAAAAAGGATCAAATTATTCAATATTGATAAATGTTAACAAAAAGTGTGTGCAAGAAGTATTACATGGAATCTTATTTGCAAAAGAGAGTCCTAATCTGAAATTAAAAAAACTGAATAAAAATAAGGAAACAATTAAAAGAAACAATCTCCAATGTTGTCACAATGCTCCAATTATGCTGAAGCTACTCTAAAGATGAGGAATTTGAGAGAGCCCAAGGAGTAGTAGATATGAAGGCCCCTTTAGAGTGTGTGAAGTAGCTCCCAAAGCTTGATCCCGCCACACTGTCAGCCTCCTCCATATATCATGTCAAATTCCTGAAACAAATCAAGAATTATACATGTAAGATGTTGGAAGAAGAAAAGATGGGGAGAAGATGGAAAATTAGAGTTTTCAAACTCAATTGGATGGAGCAGAGACATTGGAGTTCGACGCGCATGGAGGTACACAGTGGAAAGAAAAAAAAGGAGCGGATGCGGCAGCTGTCGACAGCGGCATGAAGGCGGTCGACAACAAACACATGAAGACGCTAACAAAGAGCAGTGGTTTATCAGTTTGTCGATAGCAGACATATAGCTATCGATAGGTGCGCTAACAGAGAGTTGCCCTTGCTCAGTCTATCGACATGCCTCTTATGGCTGTCGACAGAAACGTGTTCTGAGTGGTTTCCAAGTTGGATTCTGAGTTCGTTTCTGATCTAAATTTAGAGTTTTTTGTATTCTTTTCTTCATGAGATCTCTGCCAATATATTAGAGGGTGTTGTATCCTTATTTGAATCCACACAAGAGAGTTTGTATTTGAGAGTTTTAGGGTTAGTTTGTTTGAGGAATTTTTATGGCCAAGTGTATAGGTTCTCTAGTTGGATCATTGGATCAATTTATAACCCTTATAACTCAATTGTCTGAATAATATCTTCTCCTTTCTGTTCTGAGAACGTAGGCAAGTTGTCGAACCTCATTAAAACTTGTGTCTTCTCTCTTTGGTATTTGGTTCATGCTATATTGTTCGTGATTGGCACGTGATTGGTTCCTACGGACATAACAAGTGATATCAGAGCTTCCCATATTCGGTCGGGATCATGTGTCGATTCCAAGAGCATCATGGTCTGCTCGGCGGAGATCGTGTGTCAATCTCAGAGCAACGTTGGACTGTTCGTGAGATCGTGTGTCAGTCTCATAACAACGTTGGATTGTTTATTGGGATCAGATTTGGTGGAGTAGATTATTCGAAAACTCATCTAGGGTTTCACTTTGAGGTAAATGTTCGATTTTTATCTAAGTTTGGATCTATTCCCATTGTTTTTCACATGGTATTTGGATTTTTTGGAGGATATGACCAAGATTAATCAGTCCACGGTGAAGACAGTGAACATCCATCAATTGAAGATCGATGTGGTGAATTTTGATGGCACGAACAATTCGAAGGGCAAAGTAGATATTGAAAACTCCAAAAGTGATAATCATCAATTGAGAAAAAATCAGTGTGCTTACTGTAAAGAAAAATGACACTGAAAAATTGATTGTTCAAAACTTAAGAAGAAGGAGTCAAAATCAGAGGCGAATCTCACACATGTGATCAGTACACATGTTGGCGGTACTTCACAGGCAGATGGATCATATTTGAACTCATCAGTATTCGCAGATTGAGTCACTACTCCTTATGTTAGCTACTTAGGTGATTCTGAGTGAATATTGGATACGGGTACTACCTATCATATTTGTCTCAAACAAGAGTGATTTGCTAATTTTATAAAACTAGATAGAGGTCTGATGTCATTCGACGATAGTTACAAATGGCCAGATTGAAGGGATAGGTACATTTCGCATCAAGTTGTCTGATGAGATGGTGAGAGAGTTGAAGGATGTGAGATATGTTTCTCAGTTGAAGAGAACCTTATCTCAGTTGGAGCTTTGGAGGCACAGGACCTAAGAGGGACTCTTGAGGCGTTCTCAAAATATCTAGTGGCTCGTTTGTAGTTCTGAAAGGTAAACTACTTGTACTACTAGATGGATAGCATAGTTATTGAAAAATTGACAACTTCAGAACATTTGAAAGATGATACTATCAGGTTATAGCAGATGAGGCTCGAACATATTGGTTTGAATTCTTTGCAAGATTTTGAGAAGTAAGGAGTATTAGAAGGTGCAACTACCTGCAAATTAGAATTTGGTGAACGTTGTGTTATGGACAAGAAGAAATAGGTGAAATTTGGCACCGCAACTCACTGCCCGGAAGGTGTTCTTGATTGTATTCATGTTGATATTTGGGGTCCTACCAAGACTGCATCAGTATTTTGTTTTTTTTGTTGATGATTTATCTATGCGTTGTTAGGTGTGCACTAGGAGACAAAGTAATGAAGTCTTAAATTTGTTCGTGAAGTAAAAAATTATGATGGAGAAACAGATTGACATGAAGATTAAGATGCTCTAATTTGATTGTGTTGGGAAGTACAAAGATTGGCTCTAACGATTTGGCCAGAACAATGATATTGAAATTCACTTCACAGTTGAAAAATATGGGGTGGCTAAGGAGATAAATCATGTCTTACTGGAAAAGTTCAGTATTTGTTATCTAATACATTATTAGACAAGTTATTTTAGGCTGAGCCTTTGGAATATGCTAGTTATCTCATGAATAGGTTGTCGTCGACTGCAATAGGAGGTAAAACTCTATTAGATATTTGATCTTGTGAAACTGGTCAAGACTATGATTTGTTGCGGGTATGTGGATGTCCGACCTACTTTAGTGTCAAAGATGACAAGTTGAATTCATGAGCAAAGAAGTTTGTATTTTGAAGAGTCAAAAGAAATTTTTAAAGGTTACAAGATATGGGACTCCGAAAATAAGAAGATCGTGCTGAGCAGGTATGCCACATTTGATGAGACTCCATTGTTGAAGTCTACCGTCTCTCAACAGGTGGAGAGAATCAAGACCAAAGATGTACCACAGCGGGTGGAGATTTATGCTACTCCACCAACTCCAGTTAATTCGGTATCAGTTGGGATCTCACCAGATGTGACACCAGGTGGAGATCATGTAGCTGGTTTGAATGCTGAACAGGTTGAAAAAAAGGTTGATTTGGTTACAACGGAAGGAGCCAATAAGTATCCAAAAAAGTGAGTTGTGAAGAAGCGTGAATCTCAAATTAATGAGCTAGATCAGCTCAAGTTGAAGACCATTATTCTCCATGATGATATTGATAAGGAGATCCATCTGACTCAATCAATTGGGTTCGTTACTGCAAATTTGGTATCGGTTGATGGTTGAGCTTTTCGGAGCTCATTTGAATGAATTATATGATGGCTTGATCCTTTGGGATGAGTACATAGGCAGCCGTAATAGCGCAGTCAGTTACTGAGCTGAACTTGACGATTTGTTGGTGTTCGGCTCATATTTGAGAAATCTTCACCGAGGTGGAGAATTGTGAGGAGAAGATAAAAATTAGAGTTTTCAAACTCAATTAGATAGAGCTTAGACATTGGAGTTCGACGTGCACAGAGGTGCACATTGGAAAGAAGAAAAAATGAGCAGATGCAGCCAACTGTCGATAGCGACATAAGGGCGGTCGACAACAGACACAGGGAGACGCTATTAGAGAGCAGTGGTTTGTCAGTCTATCGACAACAGACATATAACTGTTGACACATGCCAACAGAGAGTTGGCCTGGCTCAATCTGTCAACATGCCTCTTATGGTTGTCGACAGGTGCATGTTCTGGGCGGTTTTCAAATTGGATTTTGAGTTTGTTTCTTATCTGAATTCGGAGTTTTTTGTTTTCTTTTTTCGTGGGATCTCTACCTATATATTGGAGGGTGTTGTACCATTATTTGAATCCATAAGAGAGAGTTTGTGTTTGAGAGTTCGAGAGTTTGTTTACGTGAGGGATTTCTACAGCCAAGTGCATAGTTTTTCTAGTTGAATTTTCAGATTAATTTGTAACTCTTATCACTCAATTGTTTGAATAAGATCTTCTTTCTGCCTCTAAGACATAGGCAAGTTGTTGAACCTCGTTAAAACTTGTGTCCTTCTCTCTTTAGTATTTGATTCGTGCTGTGTTGTGATTGACTCGATTTTTTGGAAATGCTGATCATGATGTGATTGACACGTGATTGACTCCTCCGGACACAACAATATATGCATACTTTTTTGATATTTGAGGCAATTCATGTGCAGTCCAAGACATCAAAGTGGTCCAGAGCTTCAGGGGCAAATGACATGGCTTGCAACTGCATCTCTACTGCCTTGTCTCTGTCCTTGGTCCAGAGCTTCAGGGGCAAATGACATGGCTTGCAATTGCATCTCTACTGCCTTGTCTCTGTCCTTCACTATGCTTTCCCTCACCTCCCTCCTCTCTCTCTCTCTCTCTCTCTCTCTCTCTCTCTCTCTCTCTCTCTCTCTCTCAAGTGTTAACAGATTTTTAAAAAAAAAACGCTTCTCTCTCTATTTATACGTCATTATGCACATGCCTTTGGGGAAAGGCAAGCCATTAATCAAAGCAGAGATTTGTCTTCTTTTTGGCGTTTAAGATTATTTATTGTAAATGGGTATTAGGATTCTTCTTGGAAGAAGGTTATGCTCTTGAATGTGCATAGCAGCCCTTCAATTTCTCATTCAAAAGCTGCATTTGGATTATTTTATTAATCTTTTTTGGTTGGTCGGCAAGTCAAGTTTAATTACTTAAACAAGCAGAAATTTTGTTCTCACTCTCTTTTTTCAAAGGGCGTTTGATTGGTCATAAATGGTGGTGCAATAATTAATACTGCATGTACTACAATTTTAGTGTTTGAATTAGTTTACGCAAGTAAAATCTCTTGTTTTATAAGCAATAAGTCAGAGTATCCATTTTCATTCAACATGTCGCCAGTTATGATCAATGGAGTTGTATTTAGACCAAGAATAATGTTAATTTGCCTTGTTAGCATTTGATTGCATAACAAAGCTCTTCATTTGATTGAAGCGAGAATATAAATTTTTTTGCGAGACTTGGCCCACTGATAATGGGATGGGAGTGGGTTGCCGGGAGTCCCAGGTTTAAATCATGTTATGACCTAATGTTAAAAAAGAAAAAAAAAAACATGATATAATATCCGTTGAATCTAATTATCTCCAAATACCCAGAGTTTTTGGACAATCACTTAATCAAGATTAAATGGAAGAAGCCCACAACGGAAACAACTCTTGAAACTGAGCCTGATCAATGCAGTAGTAGATGTACACACAGGTATAATATTTACAAGAAAGCTCTAGAAGTTGGGATTTGAGTCGAACAAATAGTCACACATCGGTTAAATATGGGGATGGTCTTGGGCATATAACTAGTCTTTTGAGATGGTGCTCCAAGTCTAACAATTGATATATACATAAATTGTGATATATTACAAGTTTGAAGAAATCCAAAATCATTTTTGTGTCAAGATAAACTCCTCTTGTTTCTTTATTTATAGAGCACAGTGTTGTGAGGTGAGGAGATAATTGTGAGTGAGTTGAGCCTGAGGCAGGCAAAATTTTCAGGGAATAGTATCAATGTGAATGGATAAAGAAAAAGTATTGGGGGATATTTCTATGTATCTTGATATCAAAGAGCTTGACAGGCTCGTTACTTTTGGACCCAAAGGATGATATCAGTGTGTCCATTCAGATTTTGGCACCTGCCGTTGCAGGCTACAGGGTGGCATGCTGATCAATTATTGGATCGAGACTGGGGATAAGCTTGTTAGATTGTTATTTGGCCACTAATCTTACTTTTATTTGTGCAGAGATATATTATAATGAAACTTATTAAATGATAACAAACTTTTAAGGGTGGCATTTGGCAAAGGATCAACGAAGGGTTAAATGATTAATTCACTCTTTAACCTTTCTAACACAAAAAAGACGCAAGATTTAGTAACTCATATTAAAGAGTCAAGAGGAGTAAACCTCTCAAAATGAAGGATTAGTGAAGCCACATATTTTAACCAAGAGTTTACCTCCTATTCTATTTGTATAAGAATTTAATAATTCTTCTCATGTCCAAACACTCATATGCGCACAAGATTAAGCTATAAGGTTAAATATTTCAACCCTTTTCTTTTCCTTTTAATGTCAGCTTATCTAATTCAACCCACCATCTTGTCCCTTCTTTCCTTTTTCTCAGGAAACAATAAAACACTATAACACCACACACAATTAGGTTCTTCCTGTTATAGAAGCCATAAACCCTTCTTTAAAAAACCAACCTGTATTACAACTGAGATAGCTGCAGGTAGCAAAGCTGAAAGTAGCCTGTATATACCAAATTACACTGTAATTAGCACATAACATTTAGAGAACTCAAGATATATAATCAAATCCGAGGATAGAACAAATCATCCCTGAAGTTCAGGGTAAAACACAATAGACACAATTATACATTCTCCATAAATCATCCATTTCATTTACTAACATAAGAGAACACTTAACTACAACTCGCGTCCTGCTGTGGTAGGCATGGTAATCTGATGATTTATCGCTATCAAAGACTGAAATTTAGAAGACATGGGATGAGACATAACTAAGAATACATAATGTGATTGTTGTCCTTCAAATTATCAAGCAAGATCAGTTAACTGAGGGCTTCATGCCCCAGGACATAGGCTGCATCATGAAAACCATGGTTCGCAGCAAAACACGGCATATATTGACCTTGAAATTTAACTGAGCTGACATGAGCTAAATTTGCATTTCCAGGCTTCACAGCTTCTCAAAACTATGGGATTAGGAATGTAAATTTACACAAACCAAACAGCGACCTAAAGATATAAAACATGAAACAGAATCTGATAGCAGATGTTTCCAGCTGAACACAACAACAATAACACAACTCCTAAGAAACCTGTGCGCCTTTCTCTAGCCAGACTGCCATCGCCTCTGCTGAACACCCCACATCACTTTCTACTCACAGCTGTCCATCACATGAATCCTAAAGTTAATGTACAATATACAATGCTCGAACTATTGATGGTGGAATGGTATCACAACTTCCATCTCTCAAACTAGCAGCTTCCATTGATTTTAGCTCCTCAGCGCAGCAGCAACCTCGATTGGTAGACTGTCTGAAGTACGTGAAAACAATGAAAGCCTCATTTGCTTTTAGCTTCAATTCATCAAGATGGCTCAGTTGTTTACGTTCCAGACGGATGGAAGAAACTGAGACCAGCTTGCCGCCTCACGTGTTCTGGAATCAGCTTGTTAATGAGCTCTGGTGAGGCTCCAGCTAACTGTGAAAAGAAAAGAGGGGAAATGAGAAAATGATGGTGGATTACTTTGAACTCCATTTATTAATCATCACTCAAATTTCCATGCATGCATACACTGATATACATGATGGGTTATATTGAAAAAGGAGGGAAAGAAAAGTACAGCTTTACTGTTGCTTTTGCCAGAGCATTCTCCAGGCAACACATACTACGCTAGTCATGTATATCAAGTATAAAAATCTTATTAGTTGAATTAACTAATGCATCACTCCCATGTTCATTTCACCTAAAATTGGAGGTCTGGTCATGTTTAAAATAAGTTATGACTATATGTTATTTTTTGTTCAGGAGATTTCAACTTGAAGCGTTAACATAAGAATTTTCTATGTTATACTTAGGATCCATATTGTCAGTCAATTTTATTAAAAAGTTATCCAAAAATGACATTGTTTGTTGGGGAGGGGGGGGGGGGGGGGTGGGGGGTGGGGGGAGAATACCCCTTTTGTTCCTGAGCCCATCATTATAGGGTTTGGAGTTCATCAAAATCTCTAACACAATAAAGTGGATCTAAAGAAACAGGTTTTCAATAAAGTGAATCTAAAGAAACAGGTTTTCATCCTGTTTTATGAAACCCAGTTTACTTGAAAGACTGACAACCCCCAACCCCAATGTTCTATGGAGAAATGCAAGCTTGTGTTCATGGAAATCATGGTTTTAGATATACGAACTTTGAGTTGCATGCTAATACCTATAGAAAGTAGCAAAAGTCAACAAGAAAATACAATTTGGTGAGGGGTTCAAACATGCCAGTCGGATGCCCCCCCCCCCAAAAAAAAAAAAAAAAAAAAAATCCCCTCGTTCTCACTTCCCACAAAGAAAAGAGTCAACTTGTAAGAACTGCAAAGTAATAGAATGAAAAGATTTAAACACTAAAAAGGAAGGGTATAAGACACTATAAGCTAGATAAAGATAAATATACAACTACTAGATGACCAAAATGAAGCAATAAATATAAAGGGAAAATTTCAACATCGTTACATTAAAACGAACTATTAGAGAAGGGAAATTGAAATTGGACGGCAGGTCAAATAGAATATGGGAACAATGGCCCTCTCGCAATAAAACGAACCCTGGTGTTGGTTTATATATGAGTCAACCAACTGACAGCTCTAACCAAAATAGTAGCTTTCTCGAAATCTTGAACCCAAGTTTCCCCCTTGAAATGTTTGGAAAGAAACAGTGGCAAAGCCAGAGTTAAAAAAAAGTGGCAAAGTCATTGACTGAGTAATTATTTCCTTTCCTACCAGTGTTCTAAAAAACTCGTTATATAATCTAACGCCGACCACTCGTTATGTAACAGGGCTAAAAAACACAATATTTTCTAACTCTGGTTATTTTTCCCGTAACGTTTGTTACGTTATTAACGTAATGCACTGTAACTTACATTACGGTGCAAGTCGACTTTTTATAAACCCCAACCCCAAATTCGCTCGATTTAGGGCCAAAAAAATCTCCCAAAAAAAATTCTCTCTGCAACCTCGTTGTCTCTGCAACCTCAGTGGCAGCACTGAGAAAAAGAAGAAAAAGAAAGAAAAAAAAAAGAAAGAAGAATAAGACCTACATCTGGTGATTCTACGTCGTGGTTCTCGCAGGTGTCGTCTCCAATCACATGTAAGCCCTCTCTCTCTCTCTTTTGCCTATGCTCTCTCCTTCTGATCTCTGGAGGGGAGAGAGTGAAATATCTAGGGGGAGAGGGCAGAGAGAGATAATTGCTAAAAATATTGCTGAGATAATATTATCAAAAGGTAATTGCTAAAAATTATCATGATTGTTATCATACTTGTTATAATTCAGTTATCATGCTTATTATAATTGTTATGTTTGCGAACTTATTATGAATATTTGTTATGTTTGCAAACTTAGTATAACTTGTGAATGTAAAAAATTATTGTGATACTTACTAAAAATTGTTATGAGACTTGCTAAATGTGTTATATATTATTTTGATTATTTTTAAATTTTTTAAAATTATTTTTTTATTTATAAAAATTCTTAAATATACTATATATTTATTTTTATTAAATAAATATTAAATCGCATAACCTACGTTATGCATTACGTTATAACCTATATTAACATAACAAAGCAAAAGCGTTATCGATACGTTAACGTTATTTTAAACATTGTTTCCTACATTGGGAGCGTATCATAATGATTATGAATATAATTTGTAGGCATAGCTTGAAATCTTCAAAAACATTGAATATTAGATTTCTTTCACACTTTTCGATGATTCCAGGAAATGTAAAGACCAGTTTTCTACAGTTCTATTTCAAGCTAGCAAACTAGCTATAGTCATGACAATAATGTAGAAAACTTTTATCACATATACACAAAAGAACCTTATTTCTGATTAAAAGAATTCTCACTTGCTAAATTTCCAACAGATAAATAAAAGATTCTCATTATAGTTTTAAACCACAAACATTTCCACCCTTTGCTCTCAAATTCCAAATCAACTTGTTTACTAGGCAAATTTATTTCAGCAATCTTCCAAACAATAAGCTGGCAAACACATTTTTGTGTTGTATTGTATCCTCCTTGCGGGATGATCACAGCTCATGCTCTAAAACTCCCTTTATTTCCCCATATAAGATAGTCAAATTTTTCTTACTGCTCCATGTACATTCAAGTCAAATTGAAGGTTGGACAAAAAACTCTAAATAATGGAATCCCTTGACCAAAACCAACGAGATCCAGAAACCTCCTATTAGATCTCTAGAGAACCAAAAATACTCACCATGTGGTCACACTCTTGATTCTAACAAAGGCTATTAACCATGAACCATGAACAACATACTTCATTCACATCCAAGATATATGGTATGATAAAGTGGCTATCATTACCGAGAATTACAAATAGAAGATCTACATTGAGGCATGCAAATGTTGTATAAAACGCAGAAATACTAATGCAGGGGACCATTCTACTCCTAAACCACTCGAGAAATGAAACCCTTAACAGCTCTCTCATAAAGACCAATGGCTAGATGTGAGAGAGAGAGAGAGAGAGAGAGAGAGAGAGAGAGAGAGAGATGACATTAGATCTAATATTCCTTTCTTTCTTGTATCCTTGCTCAACATATAATTAAACAACAATGATAGTTTCCTAGACAAAAATTATATTTTATGAAAGGAAGCATCGTATCAAATATCATCCAATGCTGATATCTATCGACAACATTGAGTCGGGTTTTGAGGTACCCGATACAATACTCCAATATTGACGATATTGATACTAAAAACTATTGGCCCGTAATGATACTTATACCGAGATATTAGACCATGGAAAAAAAAAGTCTAAAGCCATATTCAATGGTATTCAAATTGGACACTATATATCAGACTTTATGATAATTCCGATTTGGAACTTTATGCTAGTGAGAATCAGGGAGAAAAGGGAAAATTTCAAATCACGGGCATATAAAGCCTTTAATATTTCTTATGAATGTGTAGACTGTAGCATATCATACAATAGAAGCATAAAAATAGCCATACTAAATATCCTTTCCTAGATTTTCTTTCTTTCCTATCAGTCTTTCTTTTGGGGATAATATGCTCTTACCACAATTCCATAAACAAATGTACGAGTTATACTCATAATACAAAATACTAAGTGATCACAATGAAACACAAATGGACTATCAGAGATCCAAGAATCCAAGGCTTACCTCTTGCTTGAAGTTAAAAAGTGGAGGCAATGGGCGACCAGTCGGCAATCGTGCATTGAGTTCGCGCAGCTCATCAAAAAATGGATGGGCGCATGCTTCTAACTGCAATGGAAAAGGTTAAGTTCAAATATAAGAGCAAAAAAAATTTAAGTATATCAAATTCAAATGAACTCACGCCTTAAAAAAAGCATCAGTTTTCTTATGGCTATGACTTGTGGTTAGAAGGATTTTAAGATAAAGAAGGATATATTGTTATCAAGCTCCAACAGTCCATTTTACCATCCAAGGAAAGACCATCAACAATGATAAACAAATCAAAGTCGCATGAAGAGGAAGAAAACACCAAATTTCAATTACTAAATAAACCAACAGCTTTAACTAGTTGATTAAGTTTGGTTGAGAAATATGCTGAACCCAATGCAAGAGGGGGAGTGTTTGATCAGAAAGCTACATTATTTATGTACTTGACTACAGACTCACTTATAACATGTTCATCACAGGACTTGACCAGACTCTCATTCAATAATCTTTTTAGTCAATCGAACTATTTCATACTTTTGACCAAAATGGATAGCATCCACGTATTGAAGATAATATCTTATATCAAAACCACATGGCGCACTGCAAAAACTGATACAACATAAATAGTATTCCTATAATGCGTGACAAACTGGTGATGATGAATAACCGACGGGAAAGACAAACGAAGAATAAGAAACAGGAGAAGGCAACCAAAAAAGGCGCAGCATTACTTATTTCCACAAATCTAAAATATTGTGGGATCTTACAAACTGAAAACACGCCCTACAACATCTAAACATAGCAATGCAGATTGAAAAAGCAGTCATCACTTGGCTTAGAAATAACAGGGATATAAAATAAGACAACTAGCCAAACAGGACTTCCTATTTGGATTTCAGTGTTTAAATCCAAAAGTAAATAAGATAAGGCCATCAACTATTTTAATGATTACAAACTAGATGCAAAAGACTCACCGCAGTGCAACGAAAACTTGGCGAGTACTGTAGAAGCCTTGATGTAAGATCTATTGCTTCTGGAGGCATTCTCTTGTGGAATATCTGCCCAAAATAAATAGAATCTTGCTAACAACAGCAATAACCGATGGAAACATTGGAATCATTTAAAAAAAAAAAAAGTCACACGTCTTGGAATAGAACTTATTGGATATATATTAAAAGTTCATGGGATTGTGATAACATAGTCCATAAAAATAGCTGTCAACTATCAACAATGACATGACCTATGATTCCATCCTTCCCTTCTCAGCTGTTAGTCCCCAAGTACATCATCAACAAGTCATATCATGATAACAACTATGAATTTCACTAACTGCATAACATTGACATTTGGACCAACAACTTCTTTTGTAAAATTGTTTTGGCATTCGTCAACGTCGTGAAGCGCATCCTAAAGAAAATTGTGCCACCATCGGAGGGCTGCTGTCACTGTGTGCCAGGTTAAGACTAAATCCAGATTTCTTAAGTTTATCTCACCACAATGATTAAATAAATTAATAACCCATGCTCTGAACATAATGAATCTCATTTTTGTAACAGAAAGCTCACAGGTCATATGATGTAAATTAATATAGTTTTCTGTGAGATTTTGTTTTCTTTTTATAACTGAGATAATCCCATTCTGATGGATCATGAATAATCTGGGTTGGCAATTAATGAGACTTCAAATATGAAGCCTCATGTCAAGTCATCATCAACACTACATCTAGACATCAATAAATTTTAGATAGATACAAAGACTTGTTTGAGGATAGTTCCAAGCCAACCAAGCAGAAACCAAATAGACATGGCACTTGAGAAATAAGTATCAGCCAGTATGTATGTGAAGACCTGTGCTTCAAACTGTTCAACATGGTTTCAAATATTGGCCTATTTGAATATATATTGGCAAAATATCGTATTGGCTTTTGAAGTACCCGATATGATATTAATCATATGATATCGGCCGATATCGAGGCCGGCATTGTCTATATGACCGATAATACTGATCCTAACGACCAATATTGACGATATTAGTATTAAAAACCACTGGCGATACCGATACTGGTACTGAGATCTTAAACCATGCTCTTCAATTTTCATGAATGTGAGTAGTCATTTGCAGTAAGTAAGCCCAAAGGTGATGAATGGACAACTTCAGCCAATTGTGTGTATACATACTGTCATAATGACCGATGCTCCTTAACGGAGAAGGAAGCATTCAGAATAATCTTTCATGAATACTTAAAGCTCAAAAGGTAATTTACACCAGAATTAATATGATAAAGCTGTATGAAATGCCAACCTTATGCCACGGATGAGCTTTTATCTGCGGAAACCTAAAATCCGTATAGTTAGGATTCATGCATCGAATTTCCTCTCTAGTTGGAGTACCAAGAACCTGCATGACAGGACCACATTCATTATCGTATTTAGTCAAATCAAAAGATCCTCTGGACAGCAGGCTAAGACCTCACGCTCTACCTTGATTATCTCAACAAGCTGATCAACAGCACTTTCTCCAGGAAATAGTGGCTGGCAGGAAAAAGAGGTGAGAGTTGAGAGGTCATGTAGTTAAACAGCTTAAAATCAGCTAAATAGGTTCTTATCATATGTATTTACAAAATCAAATGCCCACGATCTGTGTAAAGAGTAATGACTGACCTGCCCAAGGAGTAACTCAGCAAGGACACAACCCGCTGACCAAATGTCAATTGAAGTAGTGTATTCCGTTGCACCAAATATGAGTTCTGGAGCACGATAATAGCGAGAGCAAATGTATGATATGTTTGCTTCACCCTTAACCTGAGACACGATTCAATTCTTTGAAATGAAACCACAACAGAGGAAACTAAACAAGTCTAAAAGGGCAAGCCACATGCAACTTAAAATTATTTTTAAAAAGTTCCAAGAAATAAGCCACTTTTAAGAAAATAGATAAGAAGATAGCAACAAAGAACAGCAATACTTTAACAAGGAAATTTCCAAAATCCTAATGATACTCATGTATTTAGTGCAATATGTATACATATCAAAAGTGAAGTCTCCAGTTCTCTGCTTCTATTCTGACCTCCTTTTCTCCTGTGTTTCTTTCTTTGAGGTTCATCCACGGTATATAATATATTAGTGCTTCTTAGTTCTTATCATTTTAGAAACATAAGCATGAAGAGACTCAAATCTCCCCTTCATTTTTTTTTTTCTTTTTAAACAAAGGCCGCATGCTGATTCTGAACTTGGGACCTACCATAATGCAATCCTACTTTAGTCTTTACCCCTAAGCTAGGTCTCAGTGGTGAGACTTAAATCTCCTGGGTAGTCTAATAAATGGTTGATAAAAAACCAGGTCTAAACCAATTGATTGGCCCCCTCATGGCAGAACCCAGAAGTCATGCTGCCCATGTGACAGGATGCTGCTTATGCCTATATCTCCACCCATTTTGAAAATTTGACTCTCTATTCACTACATGCTAAAAACAGGACAATGCATATAATTAACCAATAATTTTTATGCAAACCTCTCAACTGGTCCTCACCAAAGAATATTCCACTTCCTCTTGCATATTCATCAGAAACCTACTCCATATTAAGCTTATCTTGTCAAATTAAACATACTTAATCTTGTAAACCTATTAACAAGGACCTAATAACTATGTAAATTTGTTGATGGTTTCTCATAAGTTTCATTCCGAAACAAAAATCAGGTGATAGTTGTGACTTATGTGAGAATGTAATTTGGTGCAAGGTAGTTATCTGAAAGTTTGGTGGCTGTTATAGGTAGTTTTATGCAATTTTGCATTTTAAAAATCTTCAAAATACTTGTAACATTTTGAACCTGTTTACACAAACTTCTCAAATGTCTCGCACAAGATAGAGTCATGCATCCAACATTCTACTATTATATTCAATGGTAAAAAAAGATAAGTTAGAACCTTCACATGGTAAAAGCTGGTAGAATTTTTTGTTGCCAATGAACATTACAACGTGGCGAGAGAAATCAAAATTGTATTACATTGTGATTCACCAGATTTCAGCTTTTCCTCCAACCTAAGCAGTCAGTTGCACTGTTGGATTCATAAATTAGGTTCATGTCAGGATTTAACAATCTCGCACTTGACAGTGGATTTTTAGGATTTTCTTATATTTTTCCAGTAATAAGAAGTTCTGTACAGCACAAATGCCTATCCCATCACATTTCCTCTAGTCACAGGAAACAACTTTTTTGATAACTTCTCGACATGTGAACTATGTAGCCCCTCTTGTGTTCCCTGAAAGAGTTACTGTTTAACAAATAAAAAGTTCAGTTGTTTTGTCAAAGATTGCCTACCTGCAAGTTAGAGTAAAATCTTACTGCACAGCAAGAAGTTAACCTAATATCCCCTTTACATCTGATGGTCATGCGAATGAAGATATCCCTGTTACTCCCAATAAATGGGAGGAAAATTGTATCTCTCATCCATTTCCAACTTTATCTCCAAGTGTTTGCCAATTACTGCTCTGTAAAACCATAATCGTGATGTTTTTACAGTGTAAAGACAGGACAAGATGATTTCTGTCTTCAACTCAAAATGGATTCTTAAAGACAGGACAATATTTAGCTGTTGATGGAATCAAGATTCAAGTATAACCATTCTACTTGTTCTGCTATGCATCTCATTTCATTCATTTCTTCACAAGAGTAAGCCAATAGCTCTTCAGCATCATCATACTTCAATCTAGACTGTAGAATTTTTCCCCTTTGCTAGTCTCACCAAACACATACTTATGATATGAGTACTTCGAACTATAAGTGATAGGACATGAACTGCTAGATAAATCCACTTTAATCACATTAATAAGCAACGCAGAAACTTAGCATTACAAAATGACAAACCATCCAGATATCACTCAGTTATTCATGCATAATGCTTTCAGATAAAAATATCATTCAACTATTATCATGCAAATTATAGGCACAAAAAAATATTTTTATCGTTCAGGAGTAGCAAAATCAAAGAACTTAGTCAAGCATGTAGTGTAAAGATGCAAGTGCATTGTGAGGTCACGACGTACCAAAATTTTAGCGCTACCAAAATCACAAAGCTTGACTTGGTGAGTAAGAGGATCAACCTAGAGAGCGCCAATTAAAATTAGAAGGTTAAAACAAACGGAATACATTGCTCGATACAGGATAACAAAATGTGAAGTTGAAAAAGCATACCAGAACATTTTGTGGCTTCACATCTCTATGACAAACTCCTGGAACAGTATGAATATAAGCCAGGGCTCGAAAAATCTGCAAAAATTTATCCAACAGATTACACATTTCCCAAGATCTTATTACAAACAAGACCGCAGAAGAAAAGCAAAAAAATACCTGATAAGTGTAGAGCTTCACAAATATAAGTGGCGTCCTCTGGTTCATACTGCTATAATGCTTCAGGACCCGGTATAAAGTTTCAGGGACATACTCCATTACCAGGTTGAGGAAAAGCTCATCTCTGCTCGAAGTCGAGAAGAAACAGTGTTTCAAAGAAACCACATTGCAGTGTTCCATCGAGCGCATCAATTGCAGCTCCCTGTTCTTGTATCTTTTATCCTGCAACACCTTCTTTATGGCAACAGTCTCCCCTGTTTCCAAGCATTTTGCCTAAAAGCAAATCCATAATATTAAGCCAAAAGTCCAAACTACTTTCATTGTTCAGTAGCGAATCGACAAATTGTCACATTTATACACCTGGAACACAATTCCAAATGCCCCGGTTCCCACAATGCGTTCTGCCATATAGCTAATTGTCTGCATCATTAATAGAAACACCGCGATTTAGTTAAAAACTAGATTGGTTTCCATGTATAAAATAAAATTATAATCTCAAAAACTACTACTCGCCCTCTTTGGTTCTCCATTCTTGCCTCCAATGGTGGTGGAGATGATGTGTCCCGTGACCGGACCGTTCGGCTCCACAACCGACTGTTCCTGCAACAAACAGTGGAGATCATCGCAATCGTACGAAACAAATACATTTAATCATGAAGGAAACAATTAGTGCAAGAAAACCAAGCATATGCACCAACCATCACACTCAAACAAGCTATAATTAGCTAAACGACCCAAGAAGTAGTACTGGTTAAGGGCAGCAAAAAAGGGAGAAACTTGGAAGCAAAGCATCAAAAAGCTTTAAGCTCAGAGGTTGCAGATCGAGCAAGAAAAGGGATCAGAAACTGGTAAAGGAGAGAACCAAAGGTCATTATTCTCATCAAGCAATCCAGGAATAGGGTACCAAACAAGGAAGCTCTAGCTGAAGATACCAAATATAACAACAAGAGCGAATCTTTTTCCTAAAAATACTGTATTTTTATCCAGATAATTAAAATTCCCTCAAAATTTAACAAATTTAAGAATCAACCGCATGGCGAACCATAAGTAAAGCAAGAAACCCTAGAAATAGCAAGAAACAGTGCAGTCTCCGGGAGAAAACACCACAGATCTGCAGATCTATAGGTCCTTTCCGAACAAAACGTGAAAGAAACGATGAGATCCAGCTCCAGAAACTCTAGCCGAGGGGTTTTTCGTGGGGAGAGAATCGAACCAAATCGAAGAAAACACTAGCCGAGGGGGTCCAGAGAGGAACTCGAGCAAATTGAGGGAGGTAGAGACATAGAAGGGATCAAAGGGAAAGGGGGGAGGGCCGGAAGTAAATTTTACCTTGTCCTCCGCCATCTTTGACCGGCGATGGGAGGAGGGAAGAGTGTTTTAGGTGGTGGTCAGCAGAAGAGGAGGAGAAGCAAGTGGTGTTGAAGAGGAGAGCCGCACGAAAGAAGACAGCAAGGCCATGTGGAGCCCCGCCCCCTGCTATTCAAATTAACCCACTGCCACAAGGACAAAGGCAAAGGCAAAAAAAAAAAAAAAACTCCTCTCTCTTTGACTGCTACCATCCCCCAGTCGTTGAAGTAACAAGACTGTTAGGATCAAGACCAAATCTTTGGGTGCTCAGAGCTTGTTCTTATACCATGGGGCAATGTTTCAAAAAACCCTCATTTAAAAATAGTTATAAAAATAAACCTCTCAAAAATAATTTAATAATACTAATATACTAATATGAGCTACAGAGACAAGGGACAAGGAAGGGAAGAAGGAGGAGGAGGGATGAAGGGGAGTCCCTCTCTCTTGGTTAAAGATGAACTGATGAAATATATATATACATAAATAAATAATTCTAATTATTGATTAGTTAGGTGTTTTGATCTAAGAAAGTTTTTTTATTTATGCGAAAGGTAATTAGGTAAGTTTGAAAAAATAAATAAATATATATATATACTAACACATCTAATAATCAATTAGTTTGTACGAAGGCCTCAAGAAGGCTTTATAGTTACACGAAAGAAAATTAGATGAGTTATACATATTTTAAAAAAAGTGCTTAAAAGACAACGAAATGGTAATACTTCGAACTTCTTTTAAAAAAATAAGACATAAAAAGAGTCGAGTTGAAAATTTTTAAGTCAAAAATACACGGTCACAAAGATGCATATAACTTAGGATAAAATAATAGACTCGACGAGAAATTCAGTTTGAAGCTTAACCTAGATTGATGATAAATATTTGAATAAAGACTAAGTATAAGAATGAATAATTAAGTGATCCTAAAACTTATAGATTGCTTGATTTCTGCAAAAATATTACAAATATTTTACCTTTTTTCATAATGATTTTCGAAAATATTAACATTTCTCATTTTATTTTCTTTTATGGATTTTATGGGTGTAATTCACTGAAAACCCTCACGAAACAAAACTCGTCCTCTAGGGATAACCTAGAGATTTAACGACTTGTTGCATGTGCTAAGTGCAATCGTAATTCCTACGAAAGTGAGTTAGGTTAGATTAGTTTTTCATTTTTTAGTTTTACTCAAGGACGATCAAAAGATGGGTGTGAGGGTGTGATTGTATCTCAATTTTGCATTATTATTATCTTATTTGCACATTTATTTTTGATCATTCTTTAATTAACATTGCTATTAACCCTCTTTTTGATTATAATGTGTAGTTAGTTAAATGAGAAAATAAAGATTCAAGACGCTTCATTTTATCTCTAATCCTATCTAATTTTGGGTTTAATTTAAATCAATTTAAAATCAATAGGAGGAAAGGATATATCATCATCTTCATAATTCAAATTCAAAATCAGAAGATATACTTCTAGAAGATGGATGTGATAAAGTTAATCCTAATGGAGATAAGAAGGATAATTCAAATTAAATGGAGTTCAAAATCAATTCAGATTCGGATTCAAACTGTACAGCTTTTAGTATTCGGATCATAACTTTCGCTATAAATATTCAAATTCGATGATTCAAGATGCTACTCTTTCCAATTCAGCCGTTTGATGAGTCATATTCAGAAAATAACATGTCAACTTGTTGCAAAATTGAATTCTCATATTGAATTAGGATTGAGTTAAACCTTCTAATTTGTATTCTATTGTGATTAGCTCTGAGGCCTATTTAAAGAGCTGAAATCTCTTATAATCAATTATCTCCACATCAGAGTACCTTAGGATTTTTATTTTAGTCTCTGATCCAAATTTCTCTTGTAATTTTTAGATTTTAGCTCTACTTTTAGTTTTACTTCTAGTTCAAGATTTATGAGAAGGAGAAACTATTATAATTCAAGGTTACAGATCAATACAAGGTGCTTTCGATCTTTTCATATCTCTTTTGTTATTTATTTTATTTTTACTTTTTCTTGCTTTCTTTATTTCTTATTTTTTTTTGCTTGCCATGTTTACCATGATGTTTAGTCAGATCTTTTCTCATAGTTTGTTAAGATATCACCACCAAATCATTTAATGTCTTGTAGATAACCGGATTAGGCCATATGCATGCCTACTTCAGTCTCTATTCTTGAAGACTCATTAGGATAAGCAACTAGGTTAAAAACTTTTTAATTGTCTTTCTTAATCTATACTTGATAAAGATCTTGATATTTTAATGTCCAACTTTAATAAGTGTATGGGTTAAAGATTTGATTTGGATAAATAGAGATTAAGTATGAATTTGACTAAAAATATGATTGGTTTTGATTGAGACCTTCACTTTCTTCTTCAAGATATAGAAAGTGATTATTTATACCTTCACTTTCGTCTTCATCGCCTTCTTCACCTATCACTTCTGAATTTTTTTTATTTTCTTTTTCTCATTCTGTTAATAAAGAATAATTGTTAACATAACACGTTAATAAGAACTGTTAATACTTCTATCGCCTCCCGTTCCTGTGGATTCAACAGTTGAGCCAATGCTATAACGGAAGTATCGAGGGAACATAGCACACACATACTTTCATTGATTTCATAAGACACACATTTTCGAGTGTTGGTTCCGCTCCGATCAGTCACTTGCCTTCATGCAAATTCTATTATGGACTCGTTTGTGTTTGGGATATGTATGTATATTTTTAGTTTTAATAGAATATGCATATACCTTGAAGTTTGTTTAATTTTGATGAAAATTTTATTTTTTTATGATTTTTATATTTTTGATAAAAGAATTTCATGTTATTTTGACCTTATTGATTATTTCATGAATATGCTATTCACATGATTCTTGTACACTCACAATATTTTTGTTTACTTACATACTTGTTTTATGAGCACATTTTTTAGATTTATAGACCTTGAGTGACAATTTTTGTGTACTTAGCAATGATTCATGGGATGTATGATTTGGTTTCATATTTTGAAGGATTTTTAATTAGTTTTTTTTTCAAAAATTACTTTAAACTAGTTATTTATTTTTCACTTGGTAGTGTTTTCAATTTACAACTATTTTCAAATCTTATTTTTTTAAGCTTCTACCCTTGAAGGGCAGATAGGTTGGGAAACCATACCTTGTATCCCTTATTGAATATCTTTTATCATGTGCATGAAAAGGGTGATAGTTATGAGTTATACACTTGATCTTCAAGAAATTTTTGTTGTATACTCATATTTGGTTTATTATATATGTATGTTTTAAAATTCAATAGATATCAATTTTAATTGGTATTTTCATTTTCATACATACATATATATGATTTGATTGTGCTTGTTTTACAATATCTTTACATGTTTAAAGTACAAATTATGTTTATGGTAAGCTTGAGTTTATTCCAAATGTTAATTAGCATCCATACAAGCTTATACATTGATTTCAATTGGTATTTCAATTGATATTTATTTGATATAAAAAATATACTTCATGTTTCACCTTCAATTGGTATAAAAAATCTACTATTGGTATCTTAAAAATATTTTTTAACAAGTGGTACCAACATTTGTTTTTGTCAACTACTATTTAATTTCATTGATATCAAAATTTGTTTCGTTGACTTAAAAATTTTCAAAATTTTGTTTTAAGCATTATCAAAAATTTTATTTTAAAATTTATTGATATGTATTGCCTATATGCAAGGGGAGCTTAACATCTTTTCTATATATAGATTCATATTGAGTATATCTCATATTGAGAAGCTTGACCTCTCTTCTTTACGTGATACACGTGTGTAGGGAAGCTTAACATCTCCATTTATGCATTGTATACTACGCTTTATGTGGGTTAGGATCTAGTCATCCTTTCTCCATGTAATGCATGTATAAGGAGCTAACTTTACGTCTCTCCTCCTCATGAATGTATATCGCATATACATCTTTATTATTTAATTGTCCTCACCCCTTCGTTGATGAATTGACAAAAAGGGGGAGAAGAATTTTGGGGGTTTATATATGCATGTTTATATCTTTATTTATACATATATGTTTGTTTGCTTTATGAGCCTTTATTGAATATCTTTATTGTTTATTGTTATGCATGAATTAAGGGGGAGCTTCTATGAATCTTATCTTTAATCTATGCATATATAACTCCATAAGTTTTGTCATCATCAAAAAGAAGAGATTGTTGGCCCAAAGGCCATCACTCGAGTTTTGATGATGACTAACTCATGTAGTTATAGTACTAATGATCTTGTGTTTATTTAGTCTCAGATACTTGATCAAGATCTTAGTAGGTGTTTAACTTCAACAAAGGATTCGAAGTCAAGTTTTGAAGCTAGCACGTGTTGATTCAAGAGCTCGCGCATTAAGATCGCATCAAGTACTCAGAGAGTCTAACTTTTTGGATCAAGGTTTGACCAAGTCAAGAAGGAAAAGAAGATTTTCAAGAGAAGATTTTCTAGTAGACTTGAGTCATGGTTGTAAGTGTTAAGATTTATTTTTAGATAAAATGTAAAGAATAGATTAGTTGTGGATTGCTCAAGTTCACACACACAAAAGATATATATGTATTTTCATAAAACAGTTTAGATTTTAGAAAATACCGTTTTGATTTTTGAGCTTCAAAATATACATCATTGTGTTTCATGATTAGAGTTCATCAAAATGAGTTTAAATGGTTTATATGTGTTTTGAATTTCATCCATACACATTGTGAATTCAAATGTTTAGAAAAACTTATTTGGTGTTTCTATATCACATGTTTAATTTTGTATTTATCAGAACTTATTTTAGAGCTTATTGTCAAAAACATAGATATTTCATCTTATATGTATATTGGATCATATCCATACACACCTAGCTTCAAAAGTGTTTAAAATATCTTATTTTTGTATTTGGAGATGTTTTCGAAAAATACAGATTTTTGTTTAAGGCAAAATTTCTATTTTATAAAAATGATTCAAAACGTTTGTAGTATGTGTTGAATTTTGATCAAACATGTTTGTACATCAAAGTATTTCAATGAACCTACTTTTGTAGATTTTATGAGAATTTATAAGAATTTATTAAACCAAGTTTTTATGTCTTAAGATGTCTGACCAGGCCTTCTGTCGGTCGACTAGCCGGTCGACTGTGGCAGAAGTCGGTCGACCGGGTGGTCGACCGATGTGCACAAACCGTGCACACCCAGTTTAGCTTGAGGGCCGGTCGACTGGGCGGTCGACCGTCCAGAGAGCTGTGCTCTTTGGATTAGACCTCAGTCAACTGGGCGATCGACCGGTAGATCAAAGCCTAGGCACGTCAACCGGGCGGTCGACCGGCAGGCTGCAACGGTCAGAAATTTGACCGTTGGCCGGTCGACCGACCGGTCGGCCGACAATAGTATCTGCTATCGATTTGGCCTCCAACGGCTAGTTTTTGTAGCCTATTTATATGAGGCTATTTTCTATAAGATTTTTGAGAGTTTCAAAGCCAGCTTTTCCCATCTCTTGTAGAGGTTTTCTCCACTTATTTTAGGGCTAATACTTTCATATCAAAAGGAGAGTTTTTCAAGAGTGTTTTCAAAAGAGATTTCTTGAGTTTTTTCTCCACTACTCTATTTAGTTTTCTAACACATACTTGAGCTTTCTATTGCTATATCAATCCTATAGAAGATTTGTTGTGAGAGTGTTTTTAGGTGATCAAAGTGTTGAGATCACCAAGTGTTCATCATTGTATTTGAGGAGGCGAACTTGCGGGTTCGTGTTATTTCGAGTTCTCGTGGGAGCTCGGTGTAGAGGTGCGGCCTCGGCAAGTTAATGTGCTTGCTTGTGTTGTTCTTGCGAGAATAAGTAAGGGGACTAGTGAGTCTAAGAGTTCTAGTGTGAACTCGTTGTAGGTGTTGCGGCACCGAGTGATCCAGTGGGATCGTTTTTAGTGGAAATCTTTCATAGTGTTGAAGACAGAGAAGTAGAGTAAGGGTGCTCGAACCTCGAAACAAATCTCTCGTATTTGCGATTGCTCTCTCTCTCACTTGTGTTTACATATCTTGCATGCTTATATTGCTTATATTTTTATATGCTTGATATATCTTGTGCTCTATTGTTATATGCTTAGGATTGTGTGCTCACACTTGTATTCAACCAAGAGAGCCATAGCGGCACCTCAACTCTTAATCTAGAGAAATCTTGAGGAGATAGTCTAGAGCCTTCACCGGGAATTCGGTTACACTCTTGTGTTATACATTGTGTGTTAAGCTTAATAGTTTTAATTTGCTTAAATAGTTTTTAATTCCGCATTATCATTATTATTAGATTAGCTAGTACACTTATTCACCCCCCTCTAAGTGTATTTTCAATACATACACAGTTACACAATTCATATATTACAGAATAAAATACAATTCGACCCGATGAAGCAGGGAAACCCAGTAAAAGGCGACTATACTCACCTAAATCTCCGAAAATCGCCGTAAAATTCTGAAATCCTTAAAACACGTGCACACGTGGCCGAGCATAACCATCATCACCTCGGGAGAGATATTTTGTGGAGAGAGAGGGATCAAGAGAGGGATCAAAAGAGAGAGCTAGAGAGAGGAGAAGAGAGAGAACAGGAGAGAGAAAATAGAAGTGGGAGAGTTGGGGCACTAGCCGGCCAGGCGGCAGCCGGCGGCCATGGCCGCCGGTGGCCCAATAGAGAGAAGAGGGGGAGACATTGAGAGAGAATAGAGAGAAAGAAAGAGAATATAATGAAGGAAGAGATAGAGAGAGAAAGAGAGGAGAGATCCAGAGCGAGAGAGAGGGGAGCAGGAGAGATGAGATTGGCAGGCCAGGCGGCGCGAGCCGCCGCGCCCAGGCCGTAGGGAGGAGGAAGGGAAACTAAGGAAAAGAGAGGGAAAAAAGAAGAAGAAAGAAAGAAAAGAAGAAAAAGACGAAGAAGTAGAAGAGAGGGAAGAGGAAGTCGGCGTCGTCTCCAAAGCGACGCGGCAGAGCTCCACGGGGGCGGCGGGAGCAAATTCAGGGAAGAGAAAGACGGAGAATAGAGCGAAAGAAAAAAGAAAAGAAAGAGAAAGAGAGAAGGAGAAGAGAGGGGGCTCGAGTCACTAGACGAGGTGGCGCGGTGGTGGCAACATGGCGGTGGGCTGGTCATCATCGCTAGGGAGAAGAGAAGAAGAAGAAGAAGAAAGAGAAAGAAAGAAAGGAAAAAAAGAAAAGAAAAAGAGAGAGAGAGAGAGAGAAATGAGTGAGGTGAGGGGGATTTAATGGGGCAGGTGGCCCACGTGGGGAGGTGCGGGCGGCTGATGGGGGAAAAAGAAAAGGAAAAGAAAAGAAAGAAAGAAGAAAGAGAAAAATATTCTAAAATAAATAATATTATAATAATGTCAGGAAATATCGACTATTTCAAAAAAAATCTCCAAAAATACTCAGCGATAGAAAAAATCACCCTGAGAATTAATATGAAATTAATTTTTAGAAATGGAATCCATTTTTAAATTAAAAATCTTAGAATCAGTCAGTGATACCGTCCGACACTAAATCCGGCCGAGTTTTGATAAATTAAGAAAAATCTCCAAAAATACATTAAGATAGAAAATGTAATTCTAAGAAATAATGTAAAAGTAGATTTTAGAAATTCAGCTCTGTTTATAAATTAAAAAAAATCAGAGAATAGATCAATGACATATGTCGATACCGGTTTTGATGATTTTGCAATTTAATTCAGAAAATTCCTGAAAATCATGAAAAATCTAAAATATTGAAAAATAATATTTGAAACTAAAATTAGTCAAATCTGACTACCAAAAAGACCAAATCGAGTGATATACTAGGATCGGGTCCCTAGTTCAGATTAGAGCTGACTCCGAGCCCACGAATCCGGATCCAATGCAAAATAATCGCATAAATAATCATAAAACAAAAATAAATATGGAAAGTAAATAAAAAAATACTATTAAAAATCTGAATATGTATTTAAGTACGTATCTCAAGAATGGGGTGTTATATAAACAATGATGACGACATGAACACTTGTTATTTGGTCACTCTTTCGTTTGAATCATGGTACCTGTATGCCATGTTCGGATGGGTTCAGCTAGAGTACGGGCTCCAGTATGAACTGTCAGTGATATGGGACACTGAAAAAGATTAATTAAAATACCAGGTGGTACTGATTGTTATTACTGTATAAACAACATGACTTGCTCGATATATGTATATTATTATTTTTTTATACTTGTTACACTACCCGATATCTTATCCACCATCATGTCACATGTATACTGTGCACTTCATGTAGAGACACACTATTCATGTACATGTACACTCTGTATTCTATATATTTTTTATTTCATGTATTCATGTATAAATATTTTTGTCACGAGACCATCATGTACTGAACAATAAATATACTATAAGTAAGACTTAATACATGTTCATTAAATAACTTAATTTTGCTAATCTATAACTAAATAATGTACCTTATTACTCATATTGATCATACCATATAAATGACATAATGCCTACTGATTATAAAAACATAATAATATAAGGCTGGTGATATATAAGACTCTTCCCGATAATATTAACTGATACTAATGTTATATTAATTGGATAATATTGTAAAGATAACACCGTTGTAACATGCATGCTAGTATTTATAATGTTATGATACAAATACAATTATTGTAATATATTTACTAGTTGCTAGTATAATTATATTGTATCAATGTTACCAAAACATGTATTATATAGTATCGTGATTGTAGTACTATTATAGTATAGATTACTGTTTCCTTCATTTTATCACTCACTAGGTCGCTTTCTGACGACCCTCGCTTTGCATGTCCAGGTTGGAGATCCGAGATGTCGTAGTACCTGATACTTCACGGGATATTAGTAGGAGCTCCGCTATCTCTATTTAGTCATAGGTATCTTTATTATTTAGTTTTTATTCTTTGTTTATCCCTGTTTCCATATGTATTATGACCACAGACCCCTTTTGCAAGTATTCTTATACTCATTTAATGCTGAAATAATTATGTATATGGTATTTATTCGTTGTGCTGAAACTTAATGTACGCATGTGAGGGTATTTCTCCCTGCTATGTACGTCCCCGTAGCATCTCCGTATTCGCGGGATCGGGGCGTTATAAAAGATCATGGTTGAAGATGATTTTTTTTAATGTGTTCAATCTTTGGTAACGGTGGTCAAGCCACAGTGATCCAGTTGAACGAGGACAAATTCCTTGAATCTCTTAAAAATAACGTTTGTACGTCCCTCGAGCTTCATCTTCTGAACCTAAGTTTAAAATACGAAAGTTCCACAAAAGCAAAATATGGTTTTCTCCATCATCAACGATAAAGACTTATAATACATGTTTCAAGTGTGCAATTCATATGAGTCGCAACTAGTTCATATGTATGATGGCATTGATGCAGCTTCATCCACTAAGTCAATATCCAGAAAAGAAACCTTTCTTCTCCTTTCTTTCTGCCTCCGCTCTAGCTTACTCTACCACTTATGCAATCATAGCTCAGTCATTGACCAACGAACTAAAATGAAAAGCTCTCAACCTACCACAAAAACCAACCAAGAGTAAGCAACATGTCAACCCTTATGTTCAATAGTCACTTTTCTCATTACTCTTAACTATCCTACTATATTTGAATCTGTCCACTTATATTCAATATATCTACCTTTAGGTGAATGTATCCCCATTTAACTCACATTGTCCACTTATATTAGATTGTGTCCACATTGATCTCCACATGACTACTGTCATCTGAATGTGTCCAGATTGAGTCATATTGTAATACCCCGTTCCCGGAATACGTACTTAGTTGCGTATTCAGATTTTCCGATCGTATTTTTCGATTTACCTTCAGTATTGATACTGTATTATGAATTCCTTATATGATTGTTTTGTCTTGGATTTGGATTCGTGGACTCGGAGTCAGTCCCAGTCCGAACCAGGAACTCGATTATAGTATATTATTCGATTTGGTCTTTCTGGTGATTAGATTTGACCGATTTTATTTTTAAATATCATTTCCCAATATTATATATTTTTTATGATTTTCTAGATTTTTCTGGAATTAAAATGAATTTCTTCAAAACCGGTGTCGGCCAGTGCCGCTGACCGATTCCTGGATTTTTAATTCTCAAACAGTTAGGAATTTTATGATGGTCCTTTAGACATTATTTCTTAGAATAATATTTCTTACCTACATTCTTTTTCTGAGGATTTTATGATTTTATGAAAATTTCACCGGAGTCGGTATCGGCCAGTATCGCTGGTTGATTCCGGGACGATTAGAATTGAATTTCTGAATTCCGCTTTCACTTTACCTCTTAAAACCATATTTTATTCTTTGATGCATTTTCTGAGATTTTTCAGAATTTATCAAAATCCGGCCGACCCGGTGTAGACCGGTATCGGCGGTTGACTTCCGGATTTTTAATTTGAAAATGGGATTTTATTTCTGAAAATCGATTTCATATTATTCCTCAGGATGACGTTTTCTACCTCCGGGTATTTTTTGGGGATTTTTCGGAGACAGTCGATTTTTCAACCTTATTATTATATTATTATTTTTAAATCTTTCTTTCTTTCTTTTCCTTTCTTTTCCTTCCTTTTTTTCACCAACTCCACCCACTCCCCTCCACGTGGGGAGACACACTTCCCCCCCTCATTTAATTCCCCTCTCCCTCATTAATTCCTCTCCCATCACAATCTCTCTCTCTCTTTTTCTTTTTCTTTTCTTTCCTTTTTTCTTTTCTTTCTCTTTTTCCTTTTTCCCTTTTTCTTCTTCTTCTTCTTCTTCCTCTCCTGCGTGGGCGACACCCAACCAAGCCCACCGCCGGCGCCTCCGGCCACCACGACGCCGGCGAAGACCCCAAAGCCCCGGCCATCTCCTCCCTCTTTCTCTCTTTTTCTTTTCTTTCCTTTTCTTTCCTTTTTCATTTTCTTCCCTCTCTTTCTCCCCGGCTCCGGCCAACCACCACCACCGCCGACTCCTCTTCTTCTCCGGCGCCCCGGCGTGGGCAGACCACCGCCGGCGCGCGGCGGCGGCGGCGCGGCCGGGGGCCTCGCGCCCCCCGTGCGCTGCTGTGGAGGGGGGCAAAGCCCCCTCCTCCTTCTTCTCCTCGGGGTGGCCGGCGCCACCCCGATTCTGGCCGCCGCCGGCGGTGAGCCGGCGGCCGTGGGCGGCCAGGGGCCCGCCTGGGCCCCTGTGCCTATGCTGAGGGGGGCAAGGCCCCCCTCTTTCTCTGCTGGAGGGGGCACAGCCCCCTCCCTTCTCTGTGAGGGGGCGCTGCCCCCTCCTTTTCTGCCGGCGGCCGGCGCCGCCCTGGCCGGCGGCCGGCTGAGCGCCCCCAGTGGGGGGGGGGGGCGCTGTGTGCGGGAGCAAGGGGGGCAACAGCCCCCCTTCTCTGTTTCTCTCCCCTGTCCTCCCTCTCTCTTTCTCTCTCTTGTTCTCTCTCTCTCTCACTGTTTCTCTCTCCTCTCTCTTTCTCTCTCCTCTCTTTCTCACTCTAGCTCTCTCTCTCTCTCAACCGCACACTCTCTCTCTCCTAATTCTCTCTCTCTCATCATCATCTCTTTCTCTCTCTAAAATCTCACTTTCTCTCTCTAAATAGACTCTCTCTAGAAATCCCTTTCCCTCTCTAGACTTTCTCTCTCTACACTTTCTCTCTCTAAAAATCCCATTTTCTCTCTCTAGATTTCTCTCTCTTTCTCTCTCTTCACTTTCTCTCTCCTCTTCACTTTTTCTCTCTAAATAGTTCTCTCTCTAGACTTTCTCTCTCTAAACCTCTCTTTCTCTCTCCTCTTCACTCTACATATTTATATCAGGTTTTGTGGCGCATCCCAAGCTTCCGTGGATTTCGGATATTTCGGTATATTGGTGACTCAGGCGAGTGTTCTCACTCGCTACCCTCTTGCTTCTCATTCCATTGATTATGATAGTATTTTCGCTCTAGTATTCATGTATTGTATTTCATGCTTTATATCTTTTATTGCTTTATACCATGCGTGGCCGACCCTTCGTGGTCGTTGGACTTTGGATTACTGTTATGTTTACACTTGCCCTACTACTACTTCAGACTTGTTAGTTGCATGTTTCCTTTTAACACATGTATATCACCTGACATCTAGAGTGTTATCACCTGACCACCTGACATACTACTATTTGGCTAGACCCTCTTGGTATGACCTGACTTACCCAGACTATTATCAATCTCTTGACATAACTTACCACCTGATTATTATCAATCTCTTATATGTTTGGTTGCTTATTCATTATCACCATCCTATCATGCTATCACCTTACACCCAGCATGATAACTTGACTTGTGATTATTACCTTTACGGGAACTTGACCATATTATCTTGTATCATGATCAGTGACCTGTTTCCTGCTTTACATGCAGTGACCTGACTATATAGTATTTATGTACTCCTGATTCCTGATCATGTCTATTTCCTGTTTTTCCCGTAAAGTGATAATTAAACTAATAACTCCTAAAAAGGACCAACTTGTATTGGGTCGGGGGAAACATGCGGATATCGATATGTGTTCGTGTTTACAGTGGCATTAGGTTGTGCACTATATATCCGGTCTGACCTGTGGTACTCCAGGGGACCGAGGGGAGAGCTGGCTCCCTTATTCCTGATTGATAGGGCATACATAAGTCCCTCCTGATAGGCCTTGCGGCTGGTTCCGTTACCATGCAACGGAACACCCTGTGACCGTGGTCCCGGGTATGCACGGGACCCACTGTAAACATAGTTCGTTGATACCCCCGCTGTTTCCAATAACAACCTCGACTTGCTTATATATGGATGTATGTGAGTTGGCCGTACACCGAGCCATATACCTAGATATATGGGTTAGACGAGTAATAATAAAGTGTCATAATAACCGGCTCTTTAAGTTGTAAGTAGAGGTATGTGGAATGGGACGCATACCAAAGCCTGCATCTTAATAGCTATGAATCCGTGATGTGCCTTACCGTATTTGCTTTTCCCGGACTTTATATCGGATTTCATGTTTTATGAGTATTATGTGTAGCTCGAGTTTTATGATGCTTATGTTATACCTGTTCTTATATATATACTTCATTTGTGTTCTAACCCTCCTGTCTTCTGAGTTTGATACTTGTGTTCCTCCTGGCTCGCCACCCGGCTTTGTATCCTACTCGCCTGGGGAGTTTCACTGACTCCCCTGGATTCTCACGTCCAGATTATGGAGCTAGGAGCGGGTGGATTCTCCCAGTTGCTGTTCAGAGTAGCGTAGCGGTAGCGTGGAGCTTCAGCCGAACTTTCAGAGCCACATCCTTCCAGGCCCCCTGTATGCCTCTCGAGTTTCCTCTTAGCAACTCGTGAGTGCTCTTTTATACTCTTCACTTGTACAGTTCCTTGCATACTTGTATGTGAGCTCCCTTTTATACAGTTCATATATTGTATATCTTTTGTATTCCCGCATTTGCGCATACTTGTGATATGATATTCATGTAATATTGTGATCACTTCTGATGATAACTGTGTAATTGTATATATATGTTGGAATGTATAATGCACCATTTGCTTCCGTACTCTGATTCTTGTCTGTACTGATGCTTAGCGTATATACGGGAGGGTAGTTCTGACCTACGTATATACGTTGCAGTGACGTCCCCGTATTCGTGAAAATCGGGGCGTTACAGGTTGGTATCAGAGCTTAGGCTCTAACTTCCTCAGTACGTCCAGACGGCAAATCAATGGTAAAGAGATTTGCAACTGGAATACATGAGTCTTGGTTATACATTCCAACTGCAAGTGCAGAGTTATCTATTTCTTGACTATCTTTCCTTTGATTTCAAATCCCTCCTTGACTATCTTTTCCTTGGATTCCTGATCTCTCCTATCCTTTCCCCGTTTTGGTTTTATGTTTTGGTTTTATGAAGCCTTATGCCAACTTAAGATATGACTAGACTAGAGAGGTAGTGGCTGGTTCTGCATGAAGCTTTTATGTGATCTCTTCGGCCAACTTGATGAAGCTTGGTATTCTCCAGATCGATCTTGATCTGGCTATCTTTCAGAGGACAGCAGTCGGATTCTTAATTATCGGTCTTCTTTATTATGCTCAGGATTTCCGGGGTTTTCTTTATTACACAGCCACGACATCATCAGTATTCATTTATTTCACAGCCACGACATCATCAGTATTATTCAGCATTATTCTAAAGATTTATTACACAGCCACGACATCATCAGCCGGAAATGCAGAGTATGATTATTATTCAGTTGACTTGAGAGCCCTACCTATAGTGCTTCATATCTTAATTGGTATAAATTTCACCCTTGTCCCCTTTGTATTCAATTTGCCCCTTAACGAAATTGCGAGGACGCAATTTTTTGTAAGGTGGGTGGATTGTAATACCCCGTTCCCGGAATACGTACTTAATTGCGTATTCAGATTTTTCGATCGTATTTTTCGATTTACCTTCAGTATTGATACTGTATTATGAATTCCTTATATGATTGTTTTGTCTTGGATTTGGATTCGTGGACTCGGAGTCAGTCCCAGTCCGAACCAGGAACTCGATTATAGTATATTATTCGATTTGGTCTTTCCGGTGATTAGATTTGACCGATTTTAGTTTTAAATATCATTTTCCAATATTATATATTTTCTATGATTTTCTAGATTTTTCTGAAATTAAAATGAATTTCTTCAAAACCGGTGTCGGCCAGTGCCGCTGACCGATTCCTGGATTTTTAATTCTCAAACAGTTAGGAATTTTATGATGGTCCTTTAGACATTATTTCTTAGAATAATATTTCTTACCTACATTCTTTTTCTGAGGATTTTATGATTTTATGAAAATTCCACCGGAGTCGGTATCGGCCAGTATCGCTGGTTGATTCCGGGACGATTAGAATTGAATTTCTGAATTCCGCTTTCACTTTACCTCTTAAAACCATATTTTATTCTTTGATGCATTTTCTGGGATTTTTCAGAATTTATCAAAATCCGGCCGACCCGGTGTAGACCGGTATCGGCGGTTGACTTCCGGATTTTTAATTTGAAAACGGGATTTTATTTCTGAAAACCGATTTCATATTATTCCTCAGGATGATGTTTTCTACCTCCGGGTATTTTTGGGGATTTTTCGGAGACAGTCGATTTTTCAACCTTATTATTATATTATTATTTTTAAATCTTTCTTTCTTTCTTTTCCTTTCTTTTCCTTCCTTTTTTCCACCAACTCCACCCACTCCCCTCCACGTGGGGAGACACACTTCCCCCCCTCATTTAATTCCCCTCTCCCTCATTAATTCCTCTCCCATCACAATCTCTCTCTCTCTTTTTCTTTTTCTTTTCTTTCCTTTTTTCTTTTCTTTCTCTTTTTCCTTTTTCCCTTTTTCTTCTTCTTCTTCTTCTTCCTCTCCTGCGTGGGCGACACCCAACCAAGCCCACCGCCGGCGCCTCCGGCCACCACGACGCCGGCGAAGACCCCAAAGCCCCGGCCATCTCCTCCCTCTTTCTCTCTTTTTCTTTTCTTTCCTTTTCTTTCCTTTTTCATTTTCTTCCCTCTCTTTCTCCCCGGCTCCGGCCAACCACCACCACCGCCGACTCCTCTTCTTCTCCGGCGCCCCGGCGTGGGCAGACCGCCGCCGGCGCGCGGCCGGCGGCCTGGGCGCGGCCGGGGGGCCTCGCGCCCCCCGTGCGCTGCTGTGGAGGGGGGCAAAGCCCCCTCCTCCTTCTTCTCCTCGGGGTGGCCGGCGCCACCCCGATTCTGGCCGCCGCCGGCGGTGAGCCGGCGGCCGTGGGCGGCCAGGGGCCCGCCTGGGCCCCTGTGCCTATGCTGAGGGGGCAAGGCCCCCCTCTTTCTCTGCTGGAGGGGGCACAGCCCCCTCCCTTCTCTGTGAGGGGGCGCTGCCCCCTCCTTTTCTGCCGGCGGCCGGCGCCGCCCTGGCCGGCGGCCGGCTGAGCGCCCCCAGTGGGGGGGGCGCTGTGTGCGGGAGCAAGGGGGGCAACAGCCCCCCTTCTCTGTTTCTCTCCCCTGTCCTCCCTCTCTCTTTCTCTCTCTTTTGTTCTCTCTCTCTCTCTCAATGTTTCTCTCTCCTCTCTTTCTCACTCTAGCTCTCTCTCTCTCTCAACCGCACACTCTCTCTCTCCTAATTCTCTCTCTCTCTCTCTCTCATCATCTCTTTCTCTCTCTAAAATCTCACTTTCTCTCTCTAAATAGACTCTCTCTAGAAATCCCTTTCCCTCTCTAGACTTTCTCTCTCTACACTTTCTCTCTCTAAAAATCCCATTTTCTCTCTCTAGATTTCTCTCTCTTTCTCTCTCTTCACTTTCTCTCTCCTCTTCACTTTTTCTCTCTAAATAGTTCTCTCTCTAGACTTTCTCTCTCTAAACCTCTCTTTCTCTCTCCTCTTCACTCTACATATTTATATCAGGTTTTGTGGCGCATCCCAAGCTTCCGTGGATTTCGGATATTTCGGTATATTGGTGACTCAGGCGAGTGTTCTCACTCGCTACCCTCTTGCTTCTCATTCCATTGATTATGATAGTATTTTCGCTCTAGTATTCATGTATTGTATTTCATGCTTTATATCTTTTATTGCTTTATACCATGCGTGGCCGACCCTTCGTGTCGTTGGACTTTGGATTACTGTTATGTTTACACTTGCCCTACTACTACTTCAGACTTGTTAGTTGCATGTTTCCTTTTAACACATGTATATCACCTGACATCTAGAGTGTTATCACCTGACCACCTGACTTACTACTATTTGGCTAGACCCTCTTGGTATGACCTGACTTACCCAGACTATTATCAATCTCTTGACATAACTTACCACCTGATTATTATCAATCTCTTATATGTTTGGTTGCTTATTCATTATCACCATCCTATCATGCTATCACCTTACACCCAGCATGATAACTTGACTTGTGATTATTACCTTTACGGGAACTTGACCTTATTATCTTGTATCATGATCAGTGACCTGTTTCCTGCTTTACATGCAGTGACCTGACTATATAGTATTTATGTACTCCTGATTCCTGATCATGTCTATTTCCTGTTTTTCCCGTAAAGTGATAATTAAACTAATAACTCCTAAAAAGGACCAACTTGTATTGGGTCGGGGGAAACATGCGGATATCGATATGTGTTCGTGTTTACAGTGGCATTAGGTTGTGCACTATATATCCGGTCTGACCTGTGGTACTCCAGGGGACCGAGGGGAGAGCTGGCTCCCTTATTCCTGATTGATAGGGCATACATAAGTCCCTCCTGATAGGCCTTGCGGCTGGTTCCGTTACCATGCAACGGAACACCCTGTGACCGTGGTCCCGGGTATGCACGGGACCCACTGTAAACATAGTTCGTTGATACCCCCGCTGTTTCCAATAACAACCTCGACTTGCTTATATATGGATGTATGTGAGTTGGCCGTACACCGAGCCATATACCTAGATATATGGGTTAGACGAGTAATAATAAAGTGTCATAATAACCGGCTCTTTAAGTTGTAAGTAGAGGTATGTGGAATGGGACGCATACCAAAGCCTGCATCTTAATAGCTATGAATCCGTGATGTGCCTTACCGTATTTGCTTTTCCCGGACTTTATATCGGATTTCATGTTTTATGAGTATTATGTGTAGCTCGAGTTTTATGATGCTTATGTTATACCTGTTCTTATATATATACTTCATTTGTGTTCTAACCCTCCTGTCTTCTGAGTTTGATACTTGTGTTCCTCCTGGCTCGCCACCCGGCTTTGTATCCTACTCGCCTGAGGAGTTTCACTGACTCCCCTGGATTCTCACGTCCAGGTTATGGAGCTAGGAGCGGGTGGATTCTCCCAGTTGCTGTTCAGAGTAGCGTAGCGGTAGCGTGGAGCTTCAGCCGAACTTTCAGAGCCACATCCTTCCAGGCCCCCTGTATGCCTCTCGAGTTTCCTCTTAGCAACTCGTGAGTGCTCTTTTATACTCTTCACTTGTACAGTTCCTTGCATACTTGTATGTGAGCTCCCTTTTATACAGTTCATATATTGTATATCTTTTGTATTCCCGCATTTGCGCATACTTGTGATATGATATTCATGTAATATTGTGATCACTTCTGATGATAACTGTGTAATTGTATATATATGTTGGAATGTATAATGCACCATTTGCTTCCGTACTCTGATTCTTGTCTGTACTGATGCTTAGCGTATATACGGGAGGGTAGTTCTGACCTACGTATATACGTTGCAGTGACGTCCCCGTATTCGTGGAAATCGGGGCGTTACACATATATTATTCAGTTTTATTTGATTACACTTACTTGTTTGTTTATGCAATATGATCAGATTCCTTTCTCAGTAATTACAAACCTAGATATTCTTGCACTACGAAGCCAGCAACCTCAATGTGAAAAATTATGGGATTAAGAGGGAATAATTAATGGTGAAGTGTGTATTCTTTCATAGTGGCACGATGCAATAATCGGTGTGGGCCAGCGATTCATGAATGCCTAAGAAAGCTCGGTTTGATCACGAACTAAAGTATTCTATGACCTGATAAGGGAAAGAGATTGCTTAAAGTCACCTTTATGATCTGGCACGACATTCATATGATTCATTCCGGTGGTAAGAATGATTTCTACTTATTCAATAAAACTTTCTGATTTAGTGTAAAACTATCTACATTTTTTTAATTCCATCTATCTTGCCTTTATTATGTCCACCTTCATGTAAGGACTCAGGGCACCATCCAAAAAGACTAGCCTTCTAAGTGGAGTAGCCCAAATCCTTATAAACCTATAACCATCCCCATGTCTAAGCCGATGTGGGATTATTTGTTCGACCCTAAATCTCAACAATCTCCCTCTCGAACAAAGAGTCTCCCTGTAAGCTCATCTTCACACCTGGAAGATA
Organism: Agave tequilana; assembly: GCA_038442645.1. Classification (NCBI taxonomy): domain Eukaryota; kingdom Viridiplantae; phylum Streptophyta; class Magnoliopsida; order Asparagales; family Asparagaceae; genus Agave; species Agave tequilana. Next base: position 59,767 of record JAVJIF010009940.1, on the reverse strand, counting down.
TATGCTCTACGAGATTCTCTTCACTGCTTTTCAGCACATGCTTTACGTGAAGCATAATTTGCAGCTTATTACTCCTCTCACCGTGTTTGCAGGAACGTCTTACGTGAAGCAGGACTCTGCTATCAATCTCGAGAGATCAACTAACTTTACAGGGACTTTACTGCACCTTTTGTGCCCTGGGGGATTGAACATCATCCACACACACGACTAAGTTCAAGGCATGACTCTGATACCACTTGTAAGGACTCAAGGTACCATTCCAAAAGACTAGCCTTTTAGGTGGAGTAGTCCAAATTCTTATAAACCCAAGAACATCCCTATGTCTAGCCGATGTGGGATTATTTGTTCGACCCTAAATTTCAACACTTCACACATATCTATTTACCTTTACTAGCACTCTGTCTATCTTTTACGCAAATGTATTTACCTTCAGTACCATTCTGTCCACCTACGCATATGCCTTTAGTACCATTCTGACCACCTTCATGCATATACTTTTCTGTATGTATAAGGAGAAGGTAATGGAGACCATCCTTGGTAACTATGTTGAAATTGTCAGCCATGAAGCTGTTTTGTAAGATTATTCGTGTACGACAAAGGTTGCATTGATGGTTTTCTCGTCGGCTGTCGTAATATTTTTTGGCCCTATGGTACAATTGCTCTTTGTTTGGATGATTCTCTACTTATAAATATTTATGAGAACTAACAGAACTTTTAAGTATTTATAAGTTTCAGGTTCTCAAATCGCTGGATTGATCTTCAACCATAACTCAAGATTAAAGCTTGGAGATATATTCATCTATATGGAGATGTATATTGTTTAGACTAATAGGTCTAATCTTGATAAGTTTTAGTTTGTTATAGTTTAGTGTAGAGAGAGAAGCTCAAAGGATTCACACGCACACAATTTACACTAAATGTTTTTGAAAAAACAAAGTTTATTCTGATATATATATATATATATATATATATATATATATATATATATATATATATATATATATATATATATATATATATATATATATATATATATATATATGGGGTTACTGTATCTCAGCCTACGGCTGGGAGAGTTTTTCAGCCGGCGGTGACGTGGTCGAATATATGCCACATATCGGTCGTAGAGTGTAGGCACCAAAAAAATCAAAAAAATCCTGCCTAAAGAATCGTCAATAAAATTGAACAAAATACCTCTTTTTACTTCTAAACTAGCAAAAATCCATCCACAACAAAACTTTTCCTAAAATATTTGTAATTTACAGAGAATTTTCTGTTGAATATATCTACAATTATAAAATTTCTAATTCTACTACATCGAAATTATAATAGAAAAATGGATCAAGATAATGAGAAATAAACAGCAGCAGTGAAAAGTAAAAAACATGCGTGAAATATAAAAAACTGTTATTATATATATATTTTTATTATTTTATTTTGTGTTATTTTCAATTCATATAGGTTTAATAAAATAAACTGAAATGAATAGAAAAAAATGAAATTTAATGTGGGGCAGCCGTATATTGTTTTTTCTATTACAAATGTACAGTGTAAAAAAATAATAAAATACAATGATTAATTATTTTGCAGATATTTTATAAATCAGATATTCCCGTAATTGCCACAATATTTGCAGATTGGTTGGATAATATTCCATCCAATTTTAAAATGAACTGCGACTATGGTCGGTCAAGATACTAAAGAATTGCTTTATTCTTATTGTATATTATAAATTGGATCCAGGTCGCAGTACACATACATTCAAAAGTATAATCAAAAAATATATATAACTTTTAATTTTATATCACGATTGCGATCCTAGTCGCATTCCTTTTTCGCTTAGAAATAACAGATGAAATATGCTATCGTTCAGCACTGCGACCATAGTCGCTGTCTTTTTTCGCATGCCTTACGTAACAGAATTTTGATCGTTTTCAAAGTCTGCGATCATAGTCATAATACAAAATTTTCGATCACTGCGATCATGGTCGCAGACTTAGTATATATAACTTTCAATTTTATATCACGACTGCGACCCTAATGGCATTCCTTATTCACATAGAAATAACAGACAAAATATGCTATCTTTAGCACTGCGTTCACAGTCGCTGTCTTTTTTCGCATGTCTTATGTAACAGAATTTTGATCGTTTTCAAAGTCTGCGATCATAGTCGCAGTCATAGTACAAAATTTTCGATCACTGCGACCATGATCGCAGACTTAATATATATAACTTTCAATTTTATATCACGACTGCGACCCTAGTCGCATTCCTTATTCACATAGAAATAACAGACGAAACATGCTATCGTTCAGTACTGCGACCATAGTCGCTGTCTTTTTTTCAAGCCTTATGTAATAGAATTTTGATCGTTTTACGAAGTAGATTAGCCCTACAACCGTGAGATCAGTCCGCGTATATCACATCTTATAAAATATTATATTAATTACTCTAAATTAATTGAAGTAATAATATTCTCTCTACCGTGATACAGCAACAGTCTCGAAAAAAGAGATGCACTAATATTAATCTCGATAAAGAAAAGATGTGCACTATACGTAATCTAAATATATAGGAAAAATATTCTATAAAAAATTAATTTGTAGTTCACATAATAAACCTCTGGAAAAAAGGAACTCTTCGGATTCTCCTGGCATAACTGCTTCAATTAAATATTTAATTCTTTTTATCACTTCTTTGAATACTCAACCGTCACCTATAACAATTATTATTACTATTCATGTTGTTTCACATTATTGACCTTTTTATAGTGCTTGTAACTGATATATTATCTCATATCTAAAAATGATATTTGTGCTCTTCGTTTTCAATTTGATTTCAAAACTTCCAGAAAATAATGTCTTCCCCATCTTCTTCCTCTGAACACTCAGATTTCAATTTCAATCATTCTCCCATCGGTCCTCTTTCTTCAGGGTATTTTAGTGAATTTGATAGCAGTTTGGACTTCACTCCTTTTGACCATCTCACTACATCAAATAATATTTTATCTGATCCTCCTTTTCATGAGGATGATGAAGTTTTCATGGGGCTTAATGAGGAGGAACTTATTCCTCTGCCACTTCACAGAGATATGCTTGATGAAAGCATATCCTCTGATGCTGGAGGCTCGTTTTCTTTGAGCATATCTTTTACAGGTTCTTTTTGACACGGATCGGAAGAAGAATTTGATAGAGACGATCCATTCTGAGAGTTTATCGATGAACCAAAGTACCCTCAAAAAGAGAAAGAAACTGAGGAGTACTGCGAGCCGGACGACGAGGGAGAAGATGAGGAAATAAGCGATAAACAGGAAGACGAGGAGAATGAAGACGATGAATCTGCTTATGATGATGATGACGACGAGGATTAGGATTTCCTGATCTTCTGATATTCAACGTTATTTTGTTTTCTTTCAAGAGCTTTTAATGCACTTTTTTTGTAAGCTCTCTTTCTGACCATATTATGTGATAAATAAAATTTACTTCTATCTATAAAATAATCTTTTATCTTTTTAAAATACATATAAAGTATGTCATATAGTTATTATTTCTGCATCTTATTTGCGATAATGGTCGCAGTACTCAGATAATAATTACATATGAAACTGCGACCACGGTTGCTGTCCAGTCATAAATAGTTTAATCGCTTTGCATTCAATAAAGCTAATAACAACGACCATGGTCGCAGTCCAAAATTAAACTATATAACAGATGATACTGCGAACATAATCGCAAATCCTCTCAAATCAGTATATTTCACTGTATATCATAAATTATAAAACTGCGACTGCTGTCCTTCAGCACTGCGACCATAGTCACAGTCATTGTTCGCATGCAATATGTAAAAAAAAATTCATAGTTTATAGGTGGCTGAGACAACAATCACAGTGAAGAACAAATATATAAAATATAAAATCATACGTAAACTGCGACTATAGTACCAGTCCTTAATCACCGTTATTACATTTAATCTAGAAAAAAATCATCCACAAAATGCTGTCGTAAGCACTGCGACCATAATCGCAGTCCTTGATCGCATGCAATATGTAAAATAAAATAATAATAGTTTGCGGCTGAGACAACAGTCACAGTGAAGAACAAATATATAAAATAATACGTAAACTGCGACTATAGTATCAGTTCTTAGTCACCGTTATTACATTTAACCTAGCAAAACAATCATCCACGACATGTTGTCGTTAAGCACTGCGATCATAGTCGATGTCCTTGTTCGCATGCAATATGTAAAAAAAAAATAATAATTTATAATTGTAGACTGCGACAAAAGGTGCTTTTAAAACTACTGAGAAATTATTTTATTGACCACTACAAGCTTAGGCACATTCCTAAATATATAATATCTGCGTTTTTTTTAAAACTATTGAGAAATTATTTTATTGACCACTACGAGTTTAGGCGCATTCCTAAAATATAAAACCTAGGAAAAAAGATTTAATAAAGAAGCATTTAAATTTGTTTCATGATTTGATGAAGTTGCACTTGAAAAGACATGATTCATATTCAGTTAGTCGCAGTTTGGTCGCAGTTATAAAAGATAATTGTAACAATATTGACTAACGTCAGAAATATAAAAAATAATAAACTATACAGATCCACTATCTTTTACCGCAGGAGCATTTAGTAATTTCAACTGTTTCAATAGGCGAGTTGTCCTTCCTAGTGTGGCTGATAATGTGCCACGTCACCGCAGGCTAAGAGGGACTCTCAGTTGTCGGCTGATATACATATTTCTGTGAGTGTGTGTGTGTGTGTGTGTGTGTGTATAAACAGACAACATGGGTTGTCGACAGCTCCACTAGTTGGGTTGTCAACAGGCGTTTCTCAAGGCCTCTGTTGACAAAAGTGTCAACAGAGCTGTCGACAGCCTTACTGTAGAACTGTCGACAGGGTTTTCCTATGAGCTCTGTTAAACAAGTTTTCAATAGAGCTGTCGACAGCTCTCTTCAGAGACTTTTGACATGTTTTTACAGAGAATTGGTTTTTTGAAGAATCAAGTGTCACTGTCGATAGTTTAACTGGACTGTCAACAGCTGATTCTGTGTGTATCAGTGTTGACTGTCGACAGCTTTATTGAATTGTCAACAGCAATAGCTGTTAAATAACCTGTTTTATGAAGTAGTGCACTTAATACTGTAGACAGGCCTCTTGGACTGTCGACGGTGGCAAGTGACCGTTCACAGGTTTGACCTTGATTTAAGCATGTTTTAATTGAAAATCTTCCATGATTTGATCTTCTAAACAACTATTTTTCTAAACCTATAAATTGGAATGATTTCAGATGGTTTACACAACAGTTTTTAAGAGCTAAAATCATCCTATATACGCACAAAAGTTTTGAGCTTTCATTTGATACTCTCTATTATATTTCTCACTCATCGAGTCCTTGAGCTATATCTCTCTCCACGCTAAACTATAAGATTCTAGTGGTGAGCTGTTTGTGATCCGAAGAAGGTCACTTGATCTTGTAATCTTGTGAGAAAATTCCTCTAGTGAAAATGAGATTATTAAGAGTTGTGACTATGGGATCTTGCAGGCTCCGTTATTGTACGCAGTTACATAATGGAATCTTTCATTGCGGTGAAGACGGGGTGTAAAGCAGTGGCTCGAACCTCAAGAATAACTCTTTGTTTGCGATTGGCTTTGAGTTTGTTTTTTCTATACTCTTTACTTTATTGCAATATCTTACTTATTATTCTTGAATCATTGTCCATCTACTCTTACCATATCAAGAAAGCAATTGCGCCTCAACTCTTATTTAAGAGAATCACGAGGAGAAGTTCAGAGCCCTTCACGGGGTATCCGCTTCATTTCTTTGTTTGAGCTTTAGGTCGGGTTGTGTGTTTTAGTTCTTTGTGTAACACTATTGTGCTTAAGTTTTAACTTCTTTATTTATTAGTTTATCACCTATTCACCCCCTGCTAGGTGATTTCATTTGGTATCAAAGCTTATGCTCTTGTTTATAGGTTTCACCACCTAAGAGTGATCCTATCTTGACGCATCACAATATTTGTTGCTCACACATGGCAGACAACGTCAAGACTCCACCAAACTTTGATGGACTTAACTTTCTTATTTCGAAAGTTAAGATGATCGTCTTCCTACAATCGTTAGAAAGTCTTGTAGCCAAGGCTATCACCAAGCCTTTTGTGGTTCCTATGGTGATGAGGATACATGATCCGATATCACCGTCAAGAAGTTTGAGGCCAATGTCAAGGCCTACATGCCCTTTTACAAGCATTCAACGACGATGATATTCTGGAGTGATAAAATGCAAATCGGCTTATGAGATCTAGAACAAACTTGTTATTACCTATGAGGGAACCTCTCCTGTAAAGAGAGTAAAAATTGATTTATTACGTTCTCAATATGAGAACTTCAATATGAGTAATAATGAGACCATAGATGATATGATTACAAAATTTACTAAGATTACTAATGATCTTTCTTTTTTAGGTGACTCCATCTACAATGACTCCATCGACATTGAGAACTCACCAACCGGAACCGGCGCAGGAGCCGGCCGGTACCGGTTCGGTTTGGAACCGCCGAACCGGCGGCCCGGACCAGTTCCGGCCGGCCGATTCCCGGTTTCGGTTCGATGGTTCAAACTGAACTGGGGTCAGGTCTAACTGTCGCTAGTCTGATCCTGTTTATTCGATCTACCGAATAATCCAAGTCCGAAATGTAAGGGCCTTGGGCTTGGGTTAAACAAATTAAACGAACCCAAATCTTTGGCTTATACGAGTCTCCATTCTTAAACTTTCTGAACTTTTATTTTTGTAAAGAGACTTTATCATGTGGTATAATGACTTTTTATTTTGCTGATTATACTTTTAGAATATAAATACAACACTGCGAATAGAACAATGGTATTTTGATGATTGCAAGTTTGTGCAGTTATTGGAGGATTCGTATTTATTTCTCTTTGCAATAAATCTTGGTTGGTAGTTGTGTGGAAAAGGTGTATTGCGACAGAAATTAATTCTCCCCATTCTTTCCTTTCTCTTCTCTCTTCTTTTTTCGATCTTTTTCTTCTTGTTCGTGTGTACTCTTTCCCATTTGTTTATGACGAAACTGAAACAAATAGATGCATGAGTAGTTTGATTGATAATTGTGAATTTCTGTAAGATGCTGACTCCATGTAATCTCATATATATCTAAAGTTTGGTCCTAGTTTCCTCCATTCAAACCAATGTCATACTCATCTGTATTTGAAACTCAAGGGGTTTCTATTGTTGCTCAAGAATAAATCTAATTTAATCACCTATGTGAAAAAAAGAACTGGTTTATTGTCTAACGAACAAACAATTCAAATAAATATACATATAAAAAATAATTCAAAGCAGCTTTCCTACAAATTTAGCTGCTGCACCCTACATTGCATTGCACCCCTACCTACTCTCTCTGTGCTCTGTGCTCAACAATCTGAGTCTAAAGCCAACCCCCCTTCAATCAATCCCAATTCTGCATGCTCTTCAAAGATTTGCCAAAAAAATCAATATGGCGTTATGCATGCTCTTCAAAGATTTGCCAAAAGATCAATATGGCGGGGAGAAACGGTCGAGGTTGAAGGGGAGGGAGTAGAACTCCTCGTTCCGGCTGTCTCCTTTAAACGTCCGGAACCTGGCCCACCAAGGCATCCCTCTATCTCTTGCCGTCTCCTTGAACTCAAGAGTGTTGTCGAGGAAGACAGCCACAATCAGCGCAACAGTTGCAGAAGAGGAGAAGATTGTGTTTATATAGTCGTTAAACTGCAATGTAGAGATAGGGGTAAGAAGTTAGCAAACAGCTCTAATGTAACATGAATCTTGACTGCAGATGGGCGAAAAGAACTGACCCATCCAGCCTTGGTGTGAGCAGGGCCGTGGCCTGCGCTAGTGCTGTAGCTGAAGAAATATTGGGGGATGGATAGACCAAGGAATATGGAGACACCAACGATAAAGAGGTTTCGCATGGAGTTCATGTTGGTGAACTGCAAGAAGGACAAACCTACAGCAGCTGTAGGGACAAGAGAGGATCATTCAGTTATTATGTCAGCAAATTAAGTTGGCAATATAAACTGTATAAAAGGGGAGAGTGAAGAAAACCCACCGACAAGTCCAAATAGAATGCAGTAGACTGCTGCGAAGATTGTAAATGGTATGGAGGCAAACAGTGCTCCAAATTTCCCTGTAACAAGGATGAAGACAACAAGTCAGTATAATAACTTTTTAACTCCATTCAAAAACATGTACATGATAGAAAAAGGATGTTATAATAGGTGGAATGGGGTGTTTTTGTTGAATCCGACCAATGAGAACAAAACCAGTTACATATTTTTACATGTATGAAACTTTAGAACCAAACTTCAGAAAGAAACTAAGAGAAATTCTCTTATCAGACACCAATGCAGAACTCAGGACATGAATTCACTATCCAGAACAATATTCCAGATACAAATTGTATCTGAAAAGAAACTCACCACCCCTAGATGTTTCCAATGACTCACCCAAAATAGGTGGAATGGGGTGTTTTTGTTGAATCCGACCAATGAGAACAAAACCAGTTACATATTTTTACATGTATGAAACTTTAGAACCAAACTTCAGAAAGAAACTAAGAGAAATTCTCTTATCAGACACCAATGCAGAACTCAGGACATGAATTCACTATCCAGAACAATATTCCAGATACAAATTGTATCTGAAAAGAAACTCACCACCCCTAGATGTTTCCAATGACTCACCCAAAATGGAGAAGAATATCATGAAGCCAGCTGATATCTGGACAACCCTTCGGCTCCCAACTCTTGTAGACCCCAGAAGCCCTACGTTCTCCCTGCATTGTTCATTGATGTTTTTTATAAAAGAGACAAGAGACTGGAAACTGTATGACATAGTATAATCGAGGATGCACTTACACTGAGACGGTGGAGCCAGTCCCTGTGCCAAAAAGCCCATCTAACAGAATGCCGATTCCCTGTTGTGTTTTATAAATATGATAAGACATAACAAATCCAGGTAAACATTTCACAATTGAAAAAGTTTATAAGAAATATTGCACCTGCCATCCAATGCCCCGGCTAAGAACATGAGCAGGAGGTGGAGTCGCACTTGCCAGCCGCGCTGCAGCTTTGTACGCTGCTGTTGACTGGCAAAAATAAAATCAAACCAGAGAATTTAGCAGCAGTGAAATCAATAAAGATACATGTCTGCACACAAATGTATGCAGGATAAGAATTACATTAAGAATAATAAAAACTGAGATCCCAAGTTGTTGGGGCCATTCAGCTCTATTAAGAGTCACCTCAATGAAACTGATCTGTTCGGGGGCTCACAATACATTTTGAGGTAACTTAAAAGTTACGTGGGCAGTTATTACGTGGGCTTTTTTGGACCCACTCTGATGCCATGTCTGATAATTATTCTACCCAAAAGCTCAAGTCCAAACTAAATGAATACTGGTGTGATAAATTTTCTCAAATTGTCTTTCCATTTCCATAAAGGTTTAAGATTGACAACTCTAAGTTGGGTGAAAGCGGGTTAAGCCCACCAGTAATACTCCTCACTCCTAAGTTAGAGCTTCTAGATCAGATTCTCACAGTTGTCGAATGAGGGTTTGACTTGGCTAAAATATATTATGGACGGAGCATCTTCCCTAAAAAACAACTCATAAATAGATCTTTAGGGTAGAAGGAAAAGTATTGGTAGATTTATCCAATCATAATAGATCTTGAGGATAATTTTTCTTTTTCACTATCTTACTTTCAGTAACAAAAATGGACGTCTAAATTACCACCTTGAGAACACAGCCTTAAATTACCACCGACAGCTAGCATCACTTACCTCAACCAAGGATACAAACACAGCAGCCATCATACCAAATGCATGACCAGCGTCAAAGGTGGGAGCCCCCCATTGTAGTGGGTAAGGGATTTTGATCCTGCAATTGACAACCAGAAGTATCGAAAGAAGTAGGAAAAAAAATGTGGAAAAAGAGATAAGAGGGGGGTTTCCAGGAAGCACGAACCAAGGCGCAGACGAAATGAGGTTGGCTCGGTCAGTACGGCAGTTGATTTGGGTTCTTGCAGGTCGGTTTTTGTAAGCACCACCAACGGTCAGTATGTGAGCATAGACCCAAATGAGAGTGATGGATATGAGTAGTGCAAATCTCTCCAGTAGGGGCACTCGCCTTACATGTATATATTTCAGATACTGAGGGGAAAAAAAAACGGAAAGGAGAGGGAAATATTTGAATCAGTTACATGAAAGCAAGAATAAAACTGTGGTTGGGTTGATTGAGTTAAATTAGTTAGCTATTAAAGAACCTGGGAGGCAGCTACGAATAGGATGAGCATAGGAACACCAATCTCCACACACCGCCCAACCTGATGAATACAGGAGAGTATCTCAAGTGTTGATTCACCAGGCTATTTGAAAGATACTAAAACTGGGAAGCTAATAATTTTAATTTTTAAAGTAATTATCATATTTATATTATGCAATTTTTTTCATACATTGCTTGATAATTTTACCATGTCCTATCAGTATCATGTGCCCTTAAACACAAAACTATTGACTTTTGTTTAATCAGTCTCATAATTTCACAAACAACACAACAACAACACACACACACACACACACACACACTGAAAAGTTGTCATTTGCTCATATCAACATCCAGAAGAAAAAAAATGGTAAGCACCCATTAGTATATAAAGCTTCTGCACATCTCATTTCGAAATGAAATAGCCAAGCCCAAGAAAAAAATGATTAAGGCTTTATTATTATTGTACTACCATTATTAAAATTATATTTTGTTATAGAATTTGAATTTATCAGGATTTGTCCATCATATAGCTAGGACAGTTCATTTATACAAAATTTGTCGAACCACTTGCAATTCCATGTTTTAAGAGGTATTATAGAGCTGGAGTGAATTCATACTAATAGCAGAGCCAAATTAAAAAATATAGCATTAGGTTAGGTCAGCCATTAATAATTTCTCATCTTCTCTATTTATGTCTCCCTTTTGCTAATGAAGTACATACTCTGATTCTGACTGATGCTCAAAGTCTATATTCATAGTATTTTTGACCTTTTCTTTATGATATGTGAGTCAAAATAAGAAATATTGACAAGATATGAGAATTCAGCATATGACTATAAGGAAGCTGGTTAACTATGTGTATAAGAGAAGGAACAAACAAATATAAGCTGAGTATTAAAGCAATTTATTTTTGAAATATCAGTAGTAAAAGCAGTAGCAGTACCACAGGGAATCCTCTGTCGAAAAGGCCGAAGCCAACCAGCGCAACCACCGGAACCATCCCCAATGGGCTAAAAAATCTGTAGACGTGCATGGCAAGAGACTAAATGGTGAAGCTCAGATTCCAAAAAGTTCACCTGAGGTTATTCTGTAAACCCAAGAGACAAATTAACAAAATATAATACAGAAGAGAGTTAAGTTACCTAGAGAAGATGCCCCACAACTGGCTGTAGCCCAGAATAATCTGAATGCTTGAAGAAACTATCAATGCTCCTTGTATGGCTCTCATGGTTTGTAGAACCTCTATAAGTAGCACAAAGTACAGCACTCAATACAAGAACTAGTACAGTTTATGGGAGTTTACGGAAAGATCAATAAAGAGCCAAGAATTGAAAGAGATCATAGTTTATTGGGACATGAACTGGTTACACGAACCTCGTGCGGGTCTGGTATATTCATTATGGACGAGTCATGTACTATGGAGATGATTGGAACTAGGAAGGCATAAGAACCGCCTACTACAGTAGGGAGACGTGTGCCGAAGAGAGTTTGCAGCAATGTGTTAATTCCAGTTACAAACAGCAGTGTCTGAACCACTCTCACCTTATCATCCTGCAGTTTGAGAATCATGTTCCAGTTTAACTTCAAAGCACAACTGATAAACGATGATTGATTTTGATAATTAGTTTTACTGCATACCACATGACTTGATGAATAAGAGAGACCAACAGTGAACTATCCATTCTATACTGCCTATTCTCCATGTGCTACAATTTCCATAAGCTAGAAATGAATTTTGTTTTGATTGCCAACGATCTGATGTTGAACGAGGTTTAAAACTTCTTTCTTTTTTCTTACGAGTTATCAAAGGACCTGTTACTGTCAATTTCATTCCAATCTTTATAAGCAAAGAAAGAATTTTCTTGTGTCCCAATATTTCTATCATTCAGGAAGAACAAAGCACAAGTATTAGACATCAGATATGTAACAATATAATTGAGCAATTCTACCTTAAAGTTTAAAATCGATCTCTAGTAATATTCAATCACAAATTAACTAGTTGTTAGCAATTCAAAGCTTTCACCCACTAGATTGTAAGGAATACAAGAAGTGAGTTAGTATCCATTATTATCTATTTACTTAGACAATGACACCTCCCCTCTCTTCACAGTAGTTTGTTTGTCTTTTTTCATTAGAATCATTCTATGTTCTTCAAAGCTGGGATCTCTCCATAATAACCAGAAACTGACACCAGGTCAATGATTTATCTTTGTCAATATCTACATTTATGTCCCAAAATCAATCTTTGCACCTAAAATGCTGAATAAATTAACATCAATGGTCACAAAAAGAAATCTCACATCAGTTCCTCCAATTGCCTGAATCAAAAGAGTAGGGATCATCACAGCAGTCCCCAGGGACAATATATAATGCTGAAACCCCAGAGCAATTGCTTCCCCTGCAACCCAAAACAACACATCACAAAGTAAACCACAAATCAAAACCAGAAATTATCCATAATTAGAAAGGCAATCTTAATTCCTATTAATAATTAATTCAGCATACCCCAAGATGGGTTGGAATCTATGCAGTAGTCAAACCCCTGGAGCTGATCCATGGGAGGATGGGTGATCTCCTCTGGCTTGACATCTGCCATCTCTAGCAACAGTACTCAAAACCCACAAAGACCCAAAACAGATTGAAGATATGAAAACAACAATCACTGAAAATGAATGAATCTCTGAGCTCTCTTTCCCCTAATGGAATGGTGAAATCTGAGAGAGATTCAGATTGAGATACAGATAGAGATGAGAGGGGAGAGAGAAAGTAAGAGAAGGCGGAGAAAGAAAGAGGTGTCACTGGTGTGGCAAAAGGTGTGAGCTTTGAGAGTTAAAACTGACAAAAGGCAGTCGCCACCCACTCAAGTCTCTGAGAGTTCCCTTTTATATATGTAAATTGAAGCACTGCGTCCTTTTTTTTTGGCTTCTCCCATTTTAATTAGTCTTTTTGTTTGCTTCCCCTCTCTGAGAGAATTGAGACTGGCCCGTTGGTATTCTTGTGACGGAAATGCCCCTGGGGAGTGGGGAGAGCAAACCATTCCACGGTTAATTTATAAAAGAGATAAAAGAGGCCCAGAAAGTTACCGTTGGATTGTCGGGTGGGGCCTGCAGGGTTAAGAGCCTTCGGGGTGTGGGTGCATGCATTTAATTAATTAATTAATTAATGCTAATCTCTAGATTCAGTGCATTGTTAATTTGGCTTGTATTAGAATTCAAAAAGATTAAAGAGAAATTAAAAGGGCAAATGAATCTTTGCATGCGGCACCTCTGCAGAGGTTTCTCACTCTTGTCTGGGGCCCTTTCATCCTTTAGTGTGAGGGTTAAAAATTTGAAATTTGGGTTAACTTAATCTCTTCACCACACGAGGTGAAATTAAGATTTAAACTTTTTTTTCTCAAAAGAAAGTTAAGATTTATTTTATTCTAAAAAAGAATGTCCATGTAGGAGATGGATAATCTAGTCTCTAGATTTCAGTTATTTACAGGAGTAGCTTGCTTTATCATTAAAAAAAAAAATGCGACATCCCCCCCCCCCCCCCCCCCCCCCCCGCTCCCCCCCCCCCCCCCAACCCCCCCGCCCCAACCCCGAAATGTTCAATTTAGGGTTAGTTTGTTTCATCGCAAGTTGTCGCAAGTCGTAACACCTCTTTTTCATTTTCCGTCATTTGTTTTGCTGAAAAATAATTTACAAAATGCAACTCTCTTTTTCTCACATGCAGTTGCCACAATTAATTTTGTGGTTATGTAAATCTCACTTTTACACCCACATTTTCCCACTTGCAGTCCAAAGCAGTTACTTGATAATCAATATATAATTTAATTTAGCTAATATTTAATATTTTTAAATATTTTTAATAGTGTTTAATTTCATATATAATTATTTAATTATTTTATATGTTTAATCTTTATTTTTTATTATTTTTAATATTGTTTTAATATTTAATATTTTATTATTTTAAATTATTATTTTTATTTTATATGTTTTTAATACTTTATTATTTTATTAATATTTATAACATTTTTAATATTTTATTTATATTTAATATTATTAATATAACAATGTTATGCTTTAATATAAAATTATTATATTTAATTTATTTATTTTTAATATAAATAATTACTTTATTATATTATAATATACTTTATTATTATATTTATATTTTATTATATTAATATTGTAATAATAATTCATTATAATAATATTATAATAATTTATTACATTGTTAATTTTATTGTATTTATATTTTATTATATTTATATTTTACTTTGTTAATTTTATATTTTTATTACAATAATATTATAATAAAATTTAATATTATAACTTTTAAGTATTTTATAATATTATAATATTATAACTATATTTTATTATTATTTAAAGATTTTTTAATATTTATGTTTTATTAGTATTCTTAAAATTTTATTAATGTCCTTTAAATTTTCTTAAAATTGTATAATTATTTATTTAGTTAATATTTTAGTAATACTTTACTAATTATACTAATATTTTATTAATATTAATATTATAATAAAATATTAAAATTATTAATATATTTTATCTCAAATTTATTAATACAATTTAATTTTCAATAGTAGATTTATTTTAATAATATTTATAATATTTAAATCACTGCTACAGTTAATTTTGTGGTCAATTTTTTCAATTACACTTTTACACTACCTTTACCTACCAAGCACCGTAAAACACAATATACTTTCTCATTTATACTTTCACTTTACCAATCAAACACCGTAAAGCACAATATATTTTTCTACTACAGTTTACTTTTCATATTTTCATTTTACAACTTACGATTTGTAGCCACTTGCAGCAAAATAAACAAGCCTTTAGTATAAGAGAAATTCGAGAAAACTCAATAAATGTATGACTTTTGACAAAAAGGCTACAAGTGCAAAACACATTTTCAACATTACTAGAGGAATATTATTATCTTTTTGAGTAAATTCTGATTGTGAATGTGAAGTAGATGATAGATTGTGTTGGGATTTAAGGTCGAACAAATAGTCCCACATCGGCTAGACGTGGGGATGGTCTTGGGTTTATAAGGATTTGGGCAACTCCACCTAAAAGGCTAGTCTTTTGGGTTGGAGCCCCGGGTCCTTCAATTGGTATCAGAGCCATGCCCCGAACTTAGTCGTGTGTGTGGGTGATGTTCGACAATGTATAAATCCCCCCAATGGCGCAAAAGACGCAATGGGGCTTCCCACCCATTGGCGCAAAAGGCGCAATAGGCCCCTGTGAAGCTGTTTGGCTCTCGAGAAATTTGGCAGTGGTCCTCGTAGAGGAGTGACCAGGACTGCAGGTACTTCACATAAGGCGTGCTCCCTGTCCCACGCAGTGAAGAGTTGGATCTCGATGGAGCATTTGATCTTCATGTACGAAGATAGTTGTCGTACGAAGATAGTTGAGCTTGCAGGGAGACTCTTTGTTCGAGGGGGGATTGTTGGGATTTAAGGTCGAACAAATAGTCCCACATCGGCTAGACGTGGGGATGGTCTTGGGTTTATAAGGATTTGGGCAACTCCACCTAAAAGGCTAGTCTTTTGGGTTGGAGCCCCGGGTCCTTCAGATTGGACTTTAGAGGGTTGGGTTGTACTATATCCTGCAAGATCGAGGTGTAGCCTGCGAAACAAAGACATGCAAAGGTAAGAAGAGATCGGGATGGCTCTTGAGCTAGAACCCTCTGACGTTCAAGTTAGCCCAAATTCGAGGTGAATATGTAAAAGTAGATGACTCTTATTAGAGTTTAGGACATATCTCTAGGTCGAGTTGTTGGTATTCTGCTTAACAGGAATCAATCTGACAACTAATCAAGATCACTGAAATATCAACAATCTAATTGGCCAGGTCGGCAAATATCAGGTGGGAGGTTTTTCGTTCAATAGAACGTTCCTTAATTTAAGAACCACCTTTCAATTTCCTTCCTTGGATAAACACCAATTAGACTGAATCTAAATCAGTCTCGATATACTGTAAAGTATATCCCCTGTATAAAGGACTTAATCCACTTATACAATATTTGGAGTGAGGTACGCTTAGAGCGAATCTCCTTAAGACAATTATGTCCCCCGCATCGGTGCTAACGGGATAATGGACACTGGTCTCCCAAGATATAACACTCCTTCACGGTATTTGGATAGTACGGTCGAACCGTAGTCAACCAGTACCTTCACAGGATCGTTGAAGCAGCGGTACAAGGACAAATTTCGGATGAATATTTGCCTTTACTTTGGAGGAGCACCCACTGTTGAGGACGAAGGAAGGTTGAAGAATATTCTTCTTCAGAAGTCTTAGATTCAGACAACAATTCTATAAAAGAATCTGTTGAATTTTCTAAGCCCTCTTTCAGAACGAATTTTGCAGAATCTTCTTTGGAAGTCGCTTCGGAAACCGAGTTACGGATTTCCCACTTCTCGCTGGAAGTCGCTTTGGAACTCTACTTCCCAGTTCAGAACGCAGACTTGCTTCTGCTTCAGAACTCAGATAGAAAGAGAGAGAGAGAGAGTTGTTTACTTGGTGTGTATTTTAATTGAGAATCCGGAGGGCTATAAATAGCGCTCCAGGAGGGACCAACAGGTTCGATGCAACGGTTCGGTCTGAACTGTTGTAACCTTTGGCAGTCCAATTGGTTCGCAACCTTTGGCGGATCGGTTCAGATCTTGACAGCGGGCGGGGCGGGGCGGGGCGGAGCGGGTCTGGTTCGGATCCGGAGTGGCCCATACCCTTGAGACCCGATTCAAAAAGAACCAGGCCAGGTAGTGTTGGCCTAAAGGCCATTAGCCCTATATCTTGTTGAATATTTTTATGATAACAAACCATATTTAGTTATGTATTTAACAATTTTGTTTAAAAGTATTTCAGGTTAAACAGGTTGTTTTGACGGCTCCACTATCAAGACTCACAAGTTTGGACGCCGCTAAAGATGTGCATTCCAAGCTAAGCACATTAGGAAGCTTCGGGATCAAGACATGAAGAAAAGACCAAGTCAAGATCAAGACAATGAAAAAGTCCAAGATTTGTAATTTTGTTTTTCTTTTAGACTTTTTGTCAAAACTAGATGTTAGAAGTAGATTTATGGGATTGTCACTTACACACACTTTAGTTTGATACATGGCTTCAAAAACAATTTCAAATTCTATTTCCAACTTAGTTTTATAGCTAACATGCTTTTCTGAAATTTGTTTTAAACTCTAAGTTTTTGGAAAAACCGATTTTTGAGAAAAACAAGTTTTTTATCAAAGAGAAACTTTATCAAAATATTTTAACATGTTAGGGTAGTGACATATGGTCATACTCCTATTTTTACAATGTCCAAAACCCCAAACCACAAGATCAAACCCTTAGAACCAAGTTCTGGCTTTCTGCAGTTCTGTTTTTTCAGAACAGACAGGAGCCGGTCGACCGCCCGGGTCGACCGACGTACACGCTGTGCATGTGTGTACGTCGGCCGACCGCTCCGGTCGACCGGAGCACTTACAGTGCTCTCTGTTTGTTCCGGTCGACCGGGGCGGTCGACCGTAGTCCCCAAACGGTCAAAAATATGACCGTTGGCGGTCGACCGGCCCGGTCGACCGGCAGCTGTCAGAAGTTCTGACAGACTCCAACAGCTCTATTTTTCTGACAGATTTTGTTGGGATCTCACCCCAACGAATCTCTCTTACTGTTTTACCCAGTTTTTAAACCCCTATAAATAGAGGGTCACTTCAACATGATAAGACAACAATTCCTAAACATTTTTACAAGAGATTTTCATAAGATTTCAAGTCTTCATTTTAGAAAAGATTTTCAAAGTCAAAATTTCCATACACCCATTTGAAGCCTATTCCTCTACTTCTCTCTAGATTTTGCACTACACAATCCCAAATTTCTACATCTACATATTGGTTATATTGGTTATAGGATTGTGCAAGTGAGCTATTTTTGTGATCAAGTGTTATCATTTTCTTCTTGAGCGAAGTTATAGAGGCATCGGTCTCAAAGCGAGCTAGTGTGCTCCGGGTGGTGTTGCGGCATCACAAGAGATAGGACAAGTGTGTCCTTGTATTGGCGATCCGGTGGGATCAACAATAGTGAAAATCCTTCAAGTGTGAAGGCGGGGACGTAGAGCGTGGCTCGAACCTCGAAAACATATACTTGTGTTCGAAAACATATACTTGTGTTTGCGTTTGCTCGAATTTTCTCTAAACTCAACTCCTTTAATTCTGCACTACTTATTGTGTTTATTACTAGTCTTTTAATTTGAGCAATTTGTTAGTAGAATTTTTAATTCCGCATTGTTGCCATATTTCATATAGCCATCACCTATTCACCCCCCCCTCTAGGTGATTTCAGGTAGGGAACCCGAACTTGGCGCCGGCCGGCCGCCGCTAGCGGCGGCGTGCGCACGCACACACGTGCGGGCGGGCATAGATCCCTCCCAATCGCGCGCGAAAACTCCAAGTACCGAAAGGGCACGCCCTTCGTTCTCAATTTTCTCTATTTATACACCACAAACTTCCATCCCACGACCAATGTGGGACTAAATGCTTTTAGCTACCTTTAGTCCCGTTTTGGTTTTGAATTAGGCAATCTTTAGACTTAAATATCTCATTCATTCGAAGTCGGAATTGAACATGTGAATATACCACGTTCATCCCCAATGGAAGGAGAACACACTCCAACCATTATCCAATTGATTCGATTAACGGATCTCGCCATAATTCAACTCGAAGATTCATACTTATATTCTTCAATTCCAACACGAGTAACTATTAGTATATTTATAAGTAGGTCAAGAGGATCGATTTGACATTTCAGAGGTTACTTTGGGCTTGCAGGCACTGTGATTATACATGTCGCTCTGTGTCATTTAAGGGACCTTTTTAGGTCGCCAGAGCATCGACGGAGGACTCACTGGCCGGTCGGTTATAGTGCTCAAGTAGCTTTGCAAGCCCAGGCTGGTGTGCTTCAAGGCCTTTGCAAAATCCATGGTCCTCTTCTTTTCTTATCTCTAATGCCGAGGTGGAAAGGGAGAGAATGACCTATCATTGTCTCTTGGCCAAGCAGCTTTCGAGTGTAAAAGGTCACTCTAAATAGACTTGTCCAACCTTTTAATTTCCCCAGCCAAGATGAGCCAGCCCATTTTGGGCTGCCTGAACATCCTCCGTGACGAGCGAGGGGGAGGGGCTCTGCCCAATTTTAAAACAGTACTCTTTGCATTGAAGTAAGAAGGAAACATTTGTGTTCTCTTTTGGAGCTTCGATTATCCAAGTAAAGGACAAATATAGTAAAAATTAGCACAAAAAAAAAATCTTAAAAATAGTTATTTGCTATTATTAGTCTAATATGAAAATATAGTTTGAGATTAGATACTACATATATATTTTTTATAAGTACCTCCGTAATTGAGTGCATTTCGTGTAAAATCTCTTCTTTTTACTGAATCACTGAACCCTTAAAAACCGTAAATTGCTCCTTAACTGATTGTCAAGAGTGAAAAAGAGGCAATCAAGGATTAAGACATTCAGGAAATATTACTTCAAAATTGATTTAGTAAATCATGATTTGTGCACCATAGAGAGTGATTATTCAGTTTCCTATAAAAATAAGTGGTGGTGTTCAGATAAATGGTTGTCGGCATGGCTGCTACAAATTCCCCGTACCAAGAGTCGAACCTGGCACCTATACCATGCTTGCTTACAAGTAACTATATATATATATATATATACTGGGTCTAAAAGTTAGAACAGTCCGTAAAGTTGAGTTACTAGGGTTTGATTATTTTTCATGTAGATCCTATCCAAACCTGTCATGTTTAGTTATTGCATACTCAACCTGAACCTGACAGAACCCCTCAATATACATGTTACCTTTGCAAATAATTAAGCAAATATACTAATATGAGTAAGTAGACCTTTATTAAATTTAACCCATTAGCTAAAATGAATTGAATTATTATAGCACAACCAATTTGTACTCAGCTCGGACCAGACAAAATCTCATTACATTTAAGGGCCAGGCTGAGCAGACACAATTCAGTTTTCTCTCTTTCCTTGAGAAAACAGACCGCACGCCACTTGGTGTCAGTTTTTCAGCCCATTTTCCTCCCGAATTGGAATGAAACAAAACTCAAAAAACCGCTGACATTTTGATGAAGTCAACAGGTTTTTTCCTCATTAGCAAACAAATAGGATTTTGAGAACGGGGAAAAACAGATATTGTGCCTCATCAAAACTTAAATTTTCTTTCACTTTCTAGGCAAACAAACAATCCATAACAAAGGGGTTCGGATAGCCGATTACTGCTATTGCTAGTAGCATCTCAAAGTCCATAGTCCTCTAGTCAAATGAGCACTTATTCTTAGTACTGTTTCATTGAGTGAACAACTTCATAGTCCATATCTAGATTTCCTTCTATTGATCATTGTCGTCAAGCCACGAATGAGTCTACGCTGGGTCGCGCTCAATAGCGTCAGTCTAGCATTGGACCACTTTCCCTTGCGCATCGTCAATGTTTTATCATTTAGTTGTTGTTTTCTAAATATCTCATCCACTCCAAATCTGATTCAAACTCAAACATGGTGAGATCTTGATCCTTTTCTTCCACATTGTTGACATGACCTCTTCTTGCAAAGCTCATAAGCCACCACGTTGTTAGGTTTTCCAATGACCTCCTCTTATACCGTTGTCGACTAAATCCACTCTTATTAACTGTGACCACGTCCTCTTCTTTAACTGGTATTCTCTCCTCTTATGGGCTCTTGTCTCTCCTCGTCCACTTCTGTCGACGCCTGCCTCTTCTTGTCAACGTTGAAAGCGTTTCTCTTGGTTGCAGATTCTTCTTCTTAGATGTTCTTTCTCCGACACTGCTCTTATCATGGATATCGTAGTCTCTTTTTCTATCGACGGAATTCACACTCAATCAATGTCTGCCTCACTTTATGCGAAGGCGACTCCTCATAGATTTTTAAGTCCACATTGTGTATACTAAAGTGACTCACGAGCTCGAAGTCCACTTAGTACAAGCGAAAGAGACTTAGGCAAATTGCATTTAACAAGTGCTTTTTCTCAATTGTAATCCATCTTTCTAGCAGATGCTTCTTTCTTGGTTCTGTATCCAATGCAGTTATCTTCTTAAGCAGTTTCTTTTTATCGTCTAATATATCCTCATCAATATCCATATTCATCCAAATTATTTGTAATTTGTTCATTTTGGTGATACAAACTCTTGATGTCATACCATCGTGAGTTTGAGTGGGATGTTAAAGTAATAATTATTAATATGTAACATAGGAAAGTTTATTCTTGTAATCTTGTACTTGGAGATGTTAAAGTAATAATTATTAATACGTAACACAGAAAAGTTTATTCTTGTAATCTTGTACTTAATTGTTGCATTGCATGTTATTATTTTTTTAACTAAGATAAATTGTGATATAAACTTATCTGTTTAACCTTATCCGTAATTGCGTTCGTTTCCCATATATCTGACGATTTATGTCTAATATTCGATTTTGGCAGATATGGATATAAATTTTTTTTATATCCTACAATATTTGCATTATTGTAACAAATCGGCACTATCAACACCAATTGTTACTCATAAGATCGACGTATGCAGAACTTGAAAATATTATCAGTACTTGCAATAGAAAAATTATCGTAAAGAAAACTAGCAATACCTAGATAAAAGAGTAATAAGATAGAACATGAGGATTTAAAGTGGTTCGGTCCAATTTGGCCGATGTCCGCGAAGAGAGAACTTGAGAGAGATTTATTAATAACTTGATACAAAGAGATCTAGCCTTCCTCTTGATACAATAAGATTATTTATCTTTCTTCTTAATCTAGGCCTAGATTACAAGAGTATTATCTTATCTCTGTGCACCCTCACCTTACTCCTCTCTTTCCTTGGCTTTCTTCTGATCTCCTTAGTGTTTTCACCTTTTTTTCTCCTTGAGATCAATATTTTCTGTGTGTTACAATGCTTGATTACAATTTTTATTTATAAAATTTTACAAAATAACTCTTATTTAGACTATGAGATGATCTTAGGCGTTGGATGCTTGAAGAATCTTGATCAACCCTATTAGGAATTGATCTTCTTGATGTAGAAGAATTTTAGACTTTTTTATCTTTAGAAATAAACCTTTTATTGAATAGAAATTAAGTCATACTCGTACTTCACCAGAAAAGAAACCGACGCCTGAAAAGGAAACTAATTCTGCTTCAGAAAATGTCTTGTATAGTCGACTAGTACTTTGGCCTAGTCGACTAATCTCTTCCATTAGTCGACTAATAGGTTTATATAGTTGACTATTGTAAACTACTTCCTTTCTGTACCCTGCTTCTGTATCAGCCCTAGTCGATTATTAGTCGACTAGGCTTGTGTGTTAGTTGACTAATAGACCTTATAGTCGACTAATCAGCATCTGCATAGTTTGCTTCTCTTACTTCAAGTCATCATCTTCTCTAACTTATTTGGATCTTCTTGGACCATTATCTCCTCTTGAAAATAAGGTAAAATCCTAATGATCTTTACCTTGACTTGCTTTTCATGCCTTTAGTAAAATACCTTGAGATTTGGATTAACACCTTGGTCCTTTTCTTGCTTGTAACTGTACTGTGAAGCCTTAAACTCTTACCCTCTCTCCCCGGGGGCTTGGCTGATTTACCGCTATGGCTTAGGCTATCTCGAGCCTTGCCTGAATGCATCTTTTTTTCTTCCCACAACACTTTGACCCGGTTCACGTCCTGTTGCAGTCTTCTTTGAACCTTCACCTCGCGGTGAGCTATCTTCCAAGCTTACCGCTGAAACTCCACCTCGAACTGAGTTTTCTTCCTTCAACTTTTATAATCCTTCATACTACTCTCTTTCTAGAATTACCCTGTCTCTTTAGATAATTGTGATGATGCCTTGTTGCACTTGGATCTGACATTCTTATTCATCAAGCACCCCTATGGATATTAGATTGTAATATGCCTCTGGGACATACTGGACTGCCTCCAGAGCACGCACCATTCAATTTCTTTCTGTAATCTTAACTGTCCTAGCGCCAATAACCTCGCAAGCCTAACCATCCACTATCTTGACAGTCTCTTTCTCATTTGCAACTAAGGAATTAAACAACTCTTTTGGAAATATACATAAAGTACTACCCGAATCAAATATTCAGTCTTTACCTTGAGAAGTGTTATCTTTGGAGGAAATCATTAATACTTCGGTGTCCTTAACACCGCTCAATGCTATGTCTGCTTCCGCAGCTTAACCATTGTTCTTCAGCCACTCTTGCCGATGCTTGCACTCATTCTTTCAATGACCTTCTCTGTAACAAAAGTGACATGCCTTTGACGAGCGCGGACCTTTTCTTTCTACTCCTCTTCCTTTTCTTCCTGTGACCATCAAATCCAATCCTGTCTACTCTTCTTGATTTGACCTTTTTTTAATCTCATTAGATAAGAGAGCTGATGTGACCTCCTCTAAAATGAAAGTTTGCTTACCGTAGAGCATGGTGGTGACGATGTGATCATATAACTATAAAAACGAACTGAGAAATATTAACGCCTTGTCCTCCTCGTCTATCTTAACATCAACAACTTGAAGCTCGTTGATTACCTTATTAAAAAAGTTTAGATGCTCCAATACTGTTGTACCTTGTTTATGCGTAACCCATATACTTGTTTCTTGAGATACAACTTGTTTGAGAGACTTTTCGTCATATACAACATTTCTAATCTTGACCACAATCCTGTAACCGTTTCTTAATCCATCACATTGTATATCACCTCATCTGCGAGATATAGTTGGATTGTTCTTGCCGCCTTTAGATTCATCTCTTCTCAATTCTTATTTGACGTACCTACAAGTTTTGCTGACTTATCCTGCAAGGTCTTATGAAGGTCATGTTGCACCAGCAACGCATACACCCTCTTTTGGCATAAGCCAAAGTTTTCTTTACCATTGAACTTCTCAACCTCGAACTTTGTCGTAAAATTTTCTATCTTCGATATGTCGCCCTTCGTCAACCTTTAGCTCTGATACCAATGTTGCAAAATTGATATGAACTGATACTAATTGTTGTAACAAATCAGCGCTATCAACACCAATTGTTACTCTCAGGATCGAGATATGCGGAACATGGCAATATGATCAGTATTTGCAAAAGAAAAAAATATTGTAAAGCAAACTAGCAATACCTAGATAAAAAGAGCAAAAAGATAGAACACGAGGATTTAAGATGGTTCGATTCAAACTTGGCTTACGTCCACAAGGAGAAAACTTGAGAAAGATTTATTAATAATTCGATACAAAAAGATCTAACGTTTCTTTTGATGCAACAAGAGTATTCACCTTTCTCCTTAATTTAGACCTAGATTATAAGAGTATTATTTTATCTTTATGCACATTCACCTTGCTCCTCTCTTGTCTTTACTTTCTTTTGATCTCCTTAGTGTTCTCCACCTTTTTTCTCCTTGAGATCAGTATTTTCTGTATTACAATGCTTACAACTTTTATTTATAGAATCTTAGAAAACAACTCCTATTTGGACTATGAGATGATCTTAGCCGTTGGATGCTTAAAGAGTCTTGATCAATCCTATTTGAAGTTGATCTCCTTGATATAGAAGAATTCTAAATCCTTTAATTTTTAGAAATAACCCTTCATTGAATAAGAATTGAGTCATATTCGTATTCCATCAGGAAAAAAATCGACGCCTGGAAAGGAAACTGATTATGCTTCAGAAAATGCTCTGTATAGTCGACTAGTACTTTAGTTTAGTCGATTAATCTCTTTCATTAGTCAACTAATAGGTTTATATAGTCGACTACTTGAAAGTACACCTAGAGGGGGGTGAATAGGTGTACGGCTAATCTAATGAACTAAATGCGAAAATTAAAACTTAATTGCAACTACACTTAATGCAACCAACGAGTGTAGCCAAATTCCCGGTGAAGGGCTCTGGACTAACTCCTCTTGATTCCTCTGAATAAGAGTTGAGGCGCTATATGAAGCTCTCGTGGTTAAGCACAAGTGAGGCACACACAAACAAGCCAAGCATATAATTATGAATGAATAATATGAATGATGCAAGGTACAATAAAAGAGAGAGTAAGAATCAATCGATCAAACGCAAACACACGAATATGTTTCGAGGTTCGAGCACACAGCTTTACGTCCCCGCCTTCACACATAAGGATTTCCAATCCACTTGTCCACACAGGACTCCTACACAGGGCCTTCACTGAGGATTTGGGGCAATACAATAACCGGGAGTACACAACTCCTCTCTTTACAAACACAACCTCTACACTTAGAGACTAGGCAAAAAGCCAGCAAAATCAACGTCACAAATGAGGGATGGGCACAAAGCCAATACAACCAATCAAGCTCTCACTAGAGGGATAGGGCGTAAAGCCATCACTCCACAAATCAACATCTACACAAGAGAGACAACACAAAGTAGGAGGGTTTACAATTTGGTGATCAAAATACCACAAACAATTTTCCCAGAAATAAAAGATCCTATAAATAGGATAGCAAGATACGGCTCAAGTGTGGAAAACAAAGAGTTTGGAAATCAAAAACTCAAAGAAAAAAACTCTTGGAAAAACTTCTAGAATAGATAGAAAAATAAAGATAAAAAACCAATCCCAAAAGACTTCTTTTTCTTGAATTTTCCAACCTTTTTTGAAACAAATAAAGATGAAAACTTTTTTGCTCTAAAAATACTTTTGAAAACTTGTATAAAACACTTATAGATAGGAGAATTTTTGCTTTTCAAAATCTTGACCAAATTAGCCATCAAATGGGGTATTTATAGCCCCTAAAAAAAACTAGCCGTTGGCAGCTGACTAGGCCAGAATTGGCCTTCCGGTCGACCGGCCCGTCGACCGGCCAACGGTCAAATTTTTTACCGTTGAGCCTTCTGATCGACCGACCGGTCGACCATGCCAATCCAGAGAGCAAATTGCTCCTGGCCGGTCGACCCGCCCGGTCGACCGTGCCAAGCCTCACGGTCGACCGTCTGGTCGACCGCCCCTACCCGAGAGTGGGGCACTTGCAGTCGGTCGACCGCCCGATCGACCGGTCCAAGTGGCAGGTCACTTGTGCACGTCGGTCGACCGGTCCGGTCTACTGACTCTGGGTCCAGTCGACCGGCCCGGTCGACCGCCAGAGCCAGGCAGGGCTTAATTAGGGACAGAAAACTTGGTTTTTATTTGTCAAATAAATCCCATAAATTCTCTAAAAACTCAAAAAAATAAGTTCAGTATAATACATTGATATACAAACTTGTTTGAGCAAAAATCAAACCAAGTTACAAACATTTTGAACTCTTTTTGTGTTATGAAAATTTTGTCGAAAACCAAAATCCGTATTTTTCAAAACTTGAATTTTTGAATTGAAAATTCGTTTTGTCCAAAACTCATCAAATATAAAAACATGATATTGAAACAACATTTAGGCATGTAGTATATGGATATAATCTAATATACATGAAAGATATATCTATCAATGTTTTTGATATTAAATCCGAAAATATGTTTTGTTAAAATCCCAAAACACCAAACTCATGAAATAGACTATCAAACTAAATTTGTTTAAATAGATGAAGCATACATGTATATAAAACAAATCTAATACACATTAAACCATGTAAACTTGTTTTGATTCTATT
The DNA here is from genome assembly GCA_038442645.1 of Agave tequilana. Lineage (NCBI taxonomy): Eukaryota > Viridiplantae > Streptophyta > Magnoliopsida > Asparagales > Asparagaceae > Agave > Agave tequilana. Next base: position 32,767 of record JAVJIF010009940.1, on the reverse strand, counting down.
TATTCATGAAAACTAAGATCGGTTAAACCAAAAATCGAAAACCAATAAACATGAAATAAGTGTGTGTGTTGTGAACTTGAGCATATCACACTATTTAGTCTTTACAAATGAATCTAAAAACATAAACTAAACTATGTACCGAAGTCTACTTGACGAACTCCGTCTTCAAGCCGACTCGATCCAAACGTGATCCACCGAGCTTGACTCCAACGAGTACTAGATATGACTTTGTCGCTCGGGCTCTTGAATTACCATGTGAGAAACTCTAAAACACCTTTATTGAAGCTAATCACCTACTAATATCTTGGTTAAATATCTGAAACTAAACATCACAAGATTATTAGTAAACATAACTACATGAGTTAATCATCATCAAAACTAGAGTGGAAGGCCTCTGGGCCAACACTACTTTAAACCTTTCATTTTTGTATCTCGCTTCTGTATCAGCCCTAGTTGACTACTAGTGGACTAGGCATCTGTGTTAGTCGACTAATACATCTTATAGTCGACTAATCATCACTTGTATGGTTTGCTTCTTCATAGTTTAAGTCATCATCTTCTCCTACTTATTTGAATCTTTTTGGACTATCATCTCTTCTTGAGAACAAGACAAAAATCCTAGCATGTATTGTATCCGTATCCATATCCAAAGTTGGTAAGTGGATATAGAATGGTAAATGTTATATCCGATTTATTTGCACTCCTAGACCCAAGATCTAAGGACCCTACCTCTACATAAAGAATAGAGTTAGTAGCAAGAACGCAAGAAAAGATGAGAACAAATCCCAATTATTAAAACGAAGGAAAAAGAGAACAAGATGAGATGGGACTGGGACCAATGCCCCCTTTGAATAATCTCCAGAGATTCCTCTCCTTTCGGCCAAAAGATTTAGGATATGCTACGCAAATGTAACCCCTAATGAGATGAAAGAATAATTTCATCCTTTTTTAGTACGTGAGATGAGAGAGTCAATCATGCAGGCTGCCTGATTGAAGAGAAACAATTAAGTAGTAGCGGCTCATGGGTTAATCCTCCGACATGGTTTCAAATTCTCGGTACACGTAATATTGGTCATAGGTTACGAGAACGATCAACCTTCGCCGATTCAACCATATCTGCATCGTCTTGATCATATCAAGTAGTATCAGTAATATCTGATTCAGCCATAAATATCGGTATTAAGCGACACTTCTGATCATTTATAAGTGCCAATTATTTTTGATATCTGGGCAAAACCTATTGAAGATTCAGCCAATATAAAGGTAGACACACAAGAAGAAAACTACAATGCAACTCAAATTTCCTTCATAATTTACTGGACTTGAGCCAGTATTGTTTTGCTGCAAGCTCACTGCTGTGTGTAAAATAAATTGGCAGGAGTTTTGAGCCCAGAAAAAGTTCTAAGCTTGCAGAGACAGCATGCAATTTTCTCCAGTAAGTTGAAGCAGATCACGAAGAGGAGCAGTTGCTAGATTCTCTTATCGCAAAATACAACTGAAATGGTTTCATGCGAGAAGCATAATGAATTGAAAGCCCAACTGCTCCATAGAGAACTCGCACTTTAGCCTCTCTTTTCTGACACTACAAATAAAATTTGAAACTAATTGAAGAACGACATCAACTTTTGAGACAAAGGGCCAACTGAAACATCTCACACATATAACTGCAGCTAAAGCAGAAACATATTTGAACAGGCTCTTCCTTTAAGTTAGGCAAACTGAAGAACAGATGGAAGAGATTGTGTCCATACCAAGGAGAATCTGAAGACTACGTCGAACAAACACCATGTTTGTAGGAATATCTTGGGCGTATTGCGTACTTATACGAGGATCAGAAACTCTAAGAGAATGTTTCAGATGTTCACAATTTATGTTGGGTTTGTGTCTCGTATTTATTTAAAAAATATTCAAGTTACGATCAGTGTTAAAAATGTTAGTTCCACGTTTAAAACAAAGTAGAAATATGAAACTTATATGATTGGCAGACAGAAACAGATGGACTGAATTTTTAGCTCAAAAATTTTCTTTTAAAAAGAATTGATCTTTTAAAAAGAATTAATGAAGCAGCATGATGCATGCAAGGAATCATATTGAGTATATTTGAACTAACCTATATTTTTACTAATTTTTTGATGGGAAAAGCGATAAGGGAAGAAAACATCTTCGGCTAAAAAAAGGCTAAATATCATATTTGAGTTCAAGCACGGTGGAGGCCCAAATTGTAGAGGCAGACTATGAACTACAACTTAAATTATTAATTTTATTCCACTTGATAAAGAGAAATTAGTCAATATAAGTTTTAAATCAAGAAAGTGTCATTGCAGTACAGTAATATTATTGCCCTTTTTGTTAAGAAGGTTTGCAGTGCAAAGCTCGCGTGCACTCGCTTATGTTGTACATTAAAAAATAAAAGAAAAGAAAAGGAATCAACAAAATAAAAAGGGAAGGCTAAGGCGAGCAATCCTCCATTGAAAATTATAGTCATGTTATTTCTCTATTATATATGGTCAATACATTTATGCTTCACTGCATAACTGAAATATATAGCAAATCTATCTCTACATCCATGATTAATTGCTAACTTCAATTTTGTTAGTTCTGACAACCAATCAAGAGTAATCGGTCTAATTCATCAGGTCGATGAAAATCAGGTGGGAGGTGTTCCTTTCGATAGAACGTTCCTTAATTTAAGAATCACCTTTTAAATCTCTTTCTTAGGTACCAATTAGACTGGTGTTTAGTCAGTCTCGTATTAATAATAATAAAATAATTATTTATTCAAGATAAAAAATTCAGCAATAATTCCTGTAATAAGAATGTTAATTCAAATATACAGAATATTGAGTGAGGTACGCGTAAAGCGAATATCCTTAAGACAATTACGTCCCCCAATACTATGCCTACAGAATAATGGACGCTGGTCTCTTAAGATATAATACTCATTCACGATATTTGTAAAGCACAATGCAAATGCCCGTATAGTCAACCGAAAATCGACTCATACCTTTTACTGATTGGAAGAAGAAAACGATTTTGTTTGAACCGCTGTAATGGTCTAGAGTGGAGAGCACGTGCGTATCGGTACCCGCACCCGCTTCAAAATTGAAGCGGGCGAGTTGCAGCACGGCCCAGTCCCGAAGAGGACTGGACTGCGTACAAGCAGCCCGCACGTGTGACCTGACTGGGTCCCGTCCGCGCGCACTGGCGCCTGGACGAGGCGGGGCGGGCGGCGACGGCGCGCGCGCAGGCATCTAAGAATAAAGCTCAATTGCATATATTGGGCCGAGATTTCATTCGTCTAAATTACGGATTAAACTGGGTTTTGGAGATTTGTTTGATCCACCAGAATATTGGACCTCAGCCCAGAGCCACGTGTCAGGCCCATGGCTAAATCGACCCAGTGGAACCGGCCCAAAGGGGCAGCTTGGGCTAGGGTTTGATCTTTCGGTGATGGTGCTCTTTGTAGGCCGCTTAATTCCATCTAATCCAAGATGAATTTGGGATTTAACATTTTTATATTGCTATCAAACTTATTTTATTAAACTCTATACAAAAATAACTCAAAAATATTTTTTAATAAAATTTTTATGGTGTTTCATATTACGTCCAAATCAAATAATTACTTAATTTGTGTCCTGGGGAAATTTTTTTTTGAAAAACATTTCCTTTTTTTAAAAATATTTCCATAAGTTGTGAGTAGGGGTGCCATCGGATCAGATACGGATTGGATATTACCTCTATCATATCCATATTCGCACCCAACCTTCAGATACGGATACGGATACAGATATTGACGGATGTGAAAAAATGATATCCGTATCCGTCAAAATCGGATATCAGATATAAATCGGATATTAGCGGATCGGATGCGGATACTAATCGGATATGTTAAAAATGGATATGGTTAAAGATAAATTAAACAGAAATATTTATATTACTTTTTATCTCATCTACTACAATATTAAATGTGATACATACTATGATATTATTGTGTACATATCAATACATTCATCGTATTCATTGTCATTTGACTTCTATAACAATATATTACACGTCCTCCGTGCTAAATGCCGATTCGGATGACATGGTTGATGTCGAAATACTCAAAATATCATGTGGTGCTCTTGCAAGAATCGAATACTTTTCACTATTACTTTTTCACCAATTCAAAATTTCAAAATTTAATATCTTATTCCATTGAAGAATAGTCTTCTCCGTACCGATATCATTATGAAGCACGCAACATTCGGATATCGGATCGGATACGAATAAGATATTACTTTTACCATATCCATATCCGCACCTACCTTTCAGATACGGATACGGATACGGATATTGACGGATGTGAAAAAATAATATCCGTATCCGGATTGGAGGCGGATTCGGATGCGGATATCCGCGGATAATTCGTATCCGGTGGCACCCCTAGATGTGAGTCAATTACTTGTGTGACACAGGGGTCGTGAGTCATCACTAGTTGCTGGCTGAAGTTGACAAAACATAATGGCATCCCATTTTGTTGGAGAAACAAACATGCCAACTTGCGCAAGTCATCAACTTCATCATCCGTGATTATTTTAATTATCAAAGAAAATAGTTTTCAGCTTTGACATTCCCTTACTTTTTCTTCTCTTTTCTTGGTAGATAGTTGTTAGAGTTTGCACGTTGAAAAGTTTGGAATGCAGCCATCTTCTACGTGTGAAGCTGGTTGACTTTTCGCCCTACCCTTTTAAGTTGGTTTGTCTAATCACATATTAGCTGTATATAGTGGCGGACGGACGATATTTTTCTGTGTGAGCGTAAATATGACATTACGATTTTTATTGTTTGGCTTGAAGGAAAATTGTTTATTAGATTTCTAAGATTCTTAAGTTTGGCGAGTGATCTCATATTTGTTGGCTTAGAAAAATAATTGTGTACTCAACGAAAATAATTAGGCCTACCGACCAGTAATGTAGCCGACCCAAACTGAAGCAGGGTACGTATATACAAATATGTATATGAATTTTTCAGTAAGAAAAATATCTTTTTTACATGTTTACCAATCACACAATTCAAACTCCCTTCATTGCCTTTGTCTCTAATAATTAATAATTTATAAGATAATTAGTATAGTTAATTTGCACACATAACATGATATCAGCATTATTTTTCTGTTAAACATACAGAAAAATTCAAAATACATCTTGAAAAGTAGTCATGAACAGTGTATCAAGTTTGATATTTTGTCACTTTTTTTATACAATTTCTATAAGTAAAACGTTTAAAAATAATTCAGAATGATATTACGCGTGAAAAAGGTACTCGGTCTGAGTCCACGTTGAACCTACCAATAACCAATATGATACTTAGCCATGAAATCTAAGAATCTGTTTGGTTAAAAAAAACATACCTAAAAACAGTGACACAGGCCAATTTTCACTATAAAAATCTTACTTTGATAACAATACGGAAAAAAGAAAAAACAATTTGGAGCTCAAAAAACCAGGGAAAAGAAAGCAAATTTGGGGCCACAATTATGACACAATCAAAGAAACACCAAATCAATTTTTAGTGAGCTAGACCTCAATTTTGTCAGATTTTCACTGTATTCACTCAAAATGAAAAAAAAAAAAAAAGAATTGAGAAGACAATTTTTTAGTGAAGCCCAATTTTTGAGATTTTTTTTTTTGACTAACCAAACACACAAAAATTAAAAAAACACTCATTTTCTAAGCCGCTTTCAACCGAACAAAACTCGCACTCCGAGAGCGACATCAACGGAAGTCGACCTGGCACGCCAAAAAAATGGGTACCACCATCGGAGTTCACGTGGGGCCCTGGCTTGATTGATAACAGTTAACAGTTTGGCGTTATTTGACAATAATAATTAATATTTATTTGTACTTAAACAGAGAACAGTAATTCATCGCACATTCTCTCAAACAAAATCACGTGTGTGATCCGACCATTTTGTAACATGTCGCGATACCAGATTGACACGTGCCTGATGCGTGATCATACGATGTGCCTCCGTATAAAAATGATACAGAAAGAGATCCATGCTATAGGGGCACCTTACAAAATACTTGTAACAGTGATCAAATAAATGAGTGAGTCTCAATATTTTTCACGTTTAACAAACAATCATGAAGGGTTTCCTTCTTGAGATTATTTGAACCCGAAAATTATTATTGGGACCAAAAATAAAGAAAATACAAGAGTACTCTCCACCCTCATCTTTCAATATCGAATCTCACCAACTTATTTATATATTGAGCAATACCTCTTATACATACTTGAGAATAAATATATTTTAAGTTAACTATATAAAATTTGTGTGCGGGCTTTTTGCTCGTCAACGAATGTAATCGCTAGAGTTACTGATAGGGCTTAGAAAATATATCTTTAACTTTTTAACATATCACACACACACACACACACACACACACACACACACAGAGAGAGAGAGAGAGAGAGAGAGAGAGAGAGAGAGAGAGAGAGAGAGTCTCGAACTGGACTAATTTCAGAAGTATCAAGATTGTTGATACTCCCACTTTGATTTAGTTGATACACGACCGATATGCAAGATCTAAACCGTTAGATGTGATCTACTAATTATAAACTAGTTAGGAATAAAATTTCACAGATTTTGTTATCATTTACTCGTTCATCAAAGTGACTAAAAAATCGACATTTTTGAGAGACCTAAACTGTTTAACTTTGAGACCACTTTGATGAACGGGTCAATGATAATGAAAATCTGTGAAATTTTATTCCTAACTAGTTTATAGTTAGTAGATCACATCCAATTGTTTGGACTTACATATGGGTGGTGTATCAACCAAATCAAAGTGGGAGTATCGATTTTCTTGATACTTTCAAAAGTAGTTTAGCTTAACTATATATATATATATATATATATATATATATATATATATATATATATATTATATATATATATATATATATATATATATATATGAGAAAAATGTATATCAGCCCACGGGCTGAGAGTATTCTCTCAGCCTGCGGTGACGTGGCTCAATTTGTCATCTCACTAACTTGCGGCCCGCTTATAGGAAGAAGTTAAATTACCAAGTACCCCTTATGAAAAGCTACTTTCTCTTTAACTTTCCTTATTGTTTTTATTTTTTTTGCCCAAAAGGCAATTTTTGGAGCACACGTTGTCAGACTTATTTATTATTATTTTTTCCCCCTTTCTTTTTGCTGCTCTTTATATGATTTAGGTTATTGATTATAAATTATTTTTTTCCCCTATTTCCTTACCTCTCTTTGTCATATCTAGGTTCTCCTATATAGTTTATTTTTTTTGTGTATATAATGTAGACAGACTTTTGTCGCAGTGTACATGATTAATTGCGACCAGGGTCGCAATGTTGTTATTGATAAAGAGGGCCAGCATCTAGGGTCGCAGTACAATGACTGCGACTTAGGTCGCAGTACGTTAGGTAGGTGTTTCCTTTATATTGACACGCATAACAACCAAGGTCGCAGTGTTGTTGTTGATTAATACTAAAGACCAGCAACTGCGATCAAGGTCGCAGTGTATTTTATAGGTCGCAGTACGTTAGGTAGGTGTTTCCTTTATATATATATGGTCAAGTGCTCCTAGTAGGTCTCCTTAGATTACAATCTAAGGAGACAGCTTAAAACTCCAATATTTCAATTTTTTTCACGATCTGACCGCACATTATCATATTCATATTATAAGATGCACGCATATAAAAAATCACGTGATTTGAAGTTCATTTACTTATTGATCTAATCGTTTCATTTTATTTAACTGTTTAAAAACCGTTAATCTAAGGAGAGCTACTGGGACCACTGACATATATACATATATATATATACACACACACACATATATACACACACACACACACACACACCACACACACACACACACACATATATATAGAGAAAATTTTCAAATGAGAAACTTTCTCATGATAAGCTTCGTAAGAAAAGCATATAAGAGAGATTTTATGGATGATCCGAACCGTTCATCTTGATCTACATACTCTTATTAGACTATCAATAAAAAATCACGCGATTCCAACTTTTTTTACCTATGCATCAAGTGGCATCTTTATTCTACGGTGAATATAACGTATGTTTTGTAACCACTTGTTGTATGAGTAAAAAGGCTTGGACTCGCGTGATTTTTAATTGATAGTCTAAATAAAGTATATAGATCAAGATAAACGGTTCGGATCACCCACATGAAAGCTCTTATATAGTTTTCTCACGGTCTTCGTGTGAGAAAGTTTCTCACACGAAGACTACTATATATATATATATATATATATATATGGGTCAAGTGCTCCCAGTAGGTCTCCTTAGATTGTAATCTAAGGAGACGGCTTAAAACTCTAACATCCCATTTTTTTTTCACGATCCGACCGCACCTTATCATATTCATGTTATAAGATATATGTATATAAAATATCACGTGATTTGAAGTTCATTTACTCATTGATCTAATCGTTGCATTTTGTTCTACTGTTTAAAAACCGTTAATGTTTGAACCCAAAGAAAATAGAGTAAACAAACTTTAAATCACGTGATTTTTTATATGCTTACATCTTATAACATGAATATGATAATCGGCGGTCGGATCATGAAAAAAATCGGGATGTTGGAGTTTAAAGCCGTCTCCTTAGACCTACTAGGAACACTTTCCCTTATATATATATATATATATATATATATATATATATATATATATATATATATATATATATGGAAGAGTTACAATACACATAGGTGTAACTAAGTTAAAATACACACTCCTCTTTCCACCACAAAAAATTTTACTTGGTGAGATACAAACAAAAATTAATGTGAGTGGTCTTCATAAGGTGTTTAAAAAATATTTTTTGTGTGGTGGAAAGATGTGTGTGTAACTTAACTTATTTACACCTATGTATGTTGTACCCCCTCAACCACATACACACATATAGATATATGAGTATATATACATATATATATATATATATATATATATATACATATATTTATGTGTGTGTACTTGTGTCATTCCAAAAGGATTTGAGCTGGAATTCTTCCCACTCAAATTTAACCCTCTGATATTCAAATACAAGATCCACTCCGTTGAAGTTGATTTATATTATTTCAAGTATCTATAAACCAAAAATTAAGTGTTTTGAATACTTTTTGCCCATCTATCAAGCGACGCAAAATGAACGGCCGAAAGTATTGAATTGATTAGATTTATGTCTTTAGACATACAAATTCTCGATACGACGATTTCATTATGTTCTAAACATTTAAAAACCCCTACAAACAAAATTTTGTTAAGTTTCAAATATTTTACACCGTTAAACTAACCAACTCATTATTTAGGTCGTCCGTTTTTCCCCTACTTGACGCATGGGCAAAACACATTCAAAACACTTGATTTTTGGTTTATAGATACTTGAAATAATATAGATCAACTTCAACGGAATGGATCTTTTATTCGAACGTGGGATGTTGGTATTTGAGTGGGAAGGATTCGACCTCAAATCCTTTTGAAAGGACACAAGTCTCTCTCTCTCTCTCTCTCTCTCTCTCTCTCTCTCTCTCTCTCACACACACACACACACACACACACACACCTAAACCGTCAACTGAGAGAGGCTCTCTCAGCTGGCGCGACGTGTGACATATCTTTGCGCAGCGCTACCATATAGCAATTTTTTGTGACTGCGACCAGGTCGCAGTGTTTTTGTGAGGATTGCTACTATGGTCGTTATTTTTTATGAGAACTGTTGCCATGATCGCAGTATTTTTTTTGTGAGGACTGCCACCATGCTAATTAACTGAGAATATATGAGTTTTTTACGACTGCGACCAAGTTGAAGCGCCAGCTGAGAGAGTTCTCTCAGCTGGCGGCTGAGGTACAAATACATACATACATACATACATACATATATAATCCCCCAATCTCCACTATGATTAGTTAGAATGGAATTTGGAGACTCTCTTTGTTTTCTAACAAAACGAAAGAAAGAAAGAAATAATATTCTGCGTTGACGGAGGAAAATTTAATTTGCGATGTTGTGAGTCATCGTTTTGAGATTTTATTCTTGTGTGTGAGTCACACACCACGTATTATAAGAGGGCTAATCTTGTTTTGACACGTGAATAAGATACTAGATTTTAGGAGTACAAAACTTCAAAATTTTTAGACGTCTTATAATATTATAACAGAGTTAATCACTATGTCAATACGAGATTGGCCCTCTTACAATACGTATGTGTAGAAGCTAACTTTCATACTCCTTATGTCCGAAAATACGAAGTCTTTTTTGACCAAAAAATTATTCAAAATTATTTGTCCGTTTCGAGTTCTAAGACAATTTTTACTTAATTCCAGTGAATCTCAATGCATATCATGTGATAGTACTTCTAATCTTTCAATTTCATTACCAACATATCACAACTTTCACCAACTTCAATATGAGAAACAAAAGTACTTCAATTAATAGTGATTAGTAACCCTTTTCATTCTTAAAGTGTGTGTTTGGCCAGAAAAGGAATACAGAATTCGGATGGAGAGAGTATATCATCACTCGCTTTTAAGCTCAAAGGGAGCATTAGTAGTGTGTTGAGTCTTGACTTTCCCAGTTTTGAGTAGGAAAATGGTCAACAAAATTCCTCGAGAGAGCTAGATATTTTTTCACATTGTGGTTCCAGTCTTTGCTATTTTTCAGAAATATTGCGAGATGACAGTTCGTTCTTTAGTGGTGACTTGTTGGGATTGCAGATGCCTTTTGTGAGGACAGCCTTAGCTTCCAGCTTTTACATCGAAAAAGACGCGCACCAAAGAATTATGCAAATTTTTACTCGCAAAAGGATAGATATTCATATTTTGATTTTTTTTTTTTAAATAACTATTTAAAAACTCCAGATAAAACATTCAATAAGAATAAAACTTTTCATGGCTGTAAGGAAAATCGGGACACTAGTTCTATGTTGTTCTAGATAAAATATTAACATTTTCTAATTTTGAATCTAAAACTTTTCAAGATTAGGGTCTGTTTGGCTGTCGTAATTGACCGTAATTCGTAAGTTGTAATTGGTAAAATCTTTTACAGTTGTAAATGAGTTACATGCATGTAAACTTTATGGCGTTTGGTTGGTAATATAAAGTTGTAAGTGGAAAAAATGTTTTGTGCTTTACGGTGTTTGGTTGTCGTAATGTGTAAGTCGTAAGTGAAAAAATTTAACTATTTGGTGATTTAAAAAGTTTTAATATTGCAAATAAATATTAAAAATGTTAAATATTAAAAAAATTAATATTAACATAAAAAATAATACAAATTTGTATTACCACAAATTAACTGTAACTGGGCTGTAAGTGAGTGGTAATTGGGTTGCAAGTGAGTGACAATTAGGTTGTGTAAGTCTTTTACGAATTACGGTCCAAACAAACGCCGTAGTTGTAACTGGGTTGTAAGTCATTTACGAATTACGGACTTTTACGCGAAACAAATGGCCCCTAAATTTCTTCTTCTTCTTCTTTTTTTTTTTTCCCTAGAGAAACAGTTTCAAACTCAAAAACTTCAGCTGAACTGTATATTCATCATTCTGAATAGTTGTGTACAAAAGAAAGATCGTGTCACCATCAAAGAAGATATATCTGAAACAATGAGCGAGGGAATATACAGATGTGGAGGTTCGTTGAGATTTCGCAAGGGGTCGTAGTTGTGTAAAGGCATGTCAAAAGTAAGGGGGCGCCTTAATTTTTCCATGCGAGCACAATGTGCTCCTTAGGGAACGGCAAGAAGACCAGGTTTTGGTTTGACACGTGGTGCTTCAACTTTCCACTGTGCTCAGAGAATATTGTGGTCCTTGGAGAATATTGTGGTTGTAGGGGACACTGTGTAGGATATATAATAGTGTTTTCTAATTTTCAAAATATGCAACAAATTAAAACATAAAATTTTAATTAAATTAAACACTTGTTCTAAGAATGCAACTAATATAGTAGAATTTAAAAAAAAAAAATTGCTAGCCTGGGATGACAGTCGTGTAGAAGTACTGCACTAGAAGAAAGATGGTCGGTCCCTCGTCCGGACCTTGAAACGACATCCTCTCCTAGCGATAAAAACTCCACCGATAGTTCACCACCACCAGTTCAGGAGGATGACCTAGGCCTCTGCTCAGACAAAGATTCGTTACCCGGAATGAAAAGAACAGCTTCAGTAATCATGAAAATGTAAATCTCGAATTCATAATTTAGACAGAGTTTTTATGTATGAAATATGAAGGGAAGAGAGCATGTTTGGATGTAATTGTTTCTTGTAATGAGAATTGTCGAGATAATATTGTGTTTATAACAGCTCGAACATCCTGCAGTTGTAACAGCCCCCGCGAGAATCGTACATGTTTGAGCTTTTGCAACAGCTCCGAGATCGTGCAGATCTGATCCACCTTGAACAGGTCCAACAGAGAACAGTCAAAACTCAAAAAATCTGAACAAAATCTTAAATAAAATTTAAATAGATAAAATTAAAATAAAAAATTTCTAGATTCAAAAACCCCTGAATCGAACTGCATTCGTGTCCGCAGATCGTGGGCGAGCGCTACCCGAACCCGGCCCAGCCCAGTTCGGTTTAGCGTGTGTACACGCGTGTGAGGAGTGTGGCATGACCCAACTATTCACAATAGTAGGCATGACATGAATAAGTATATATACTACTCAACCTTCCATCTTCTATCCAATGTGAGACTAAAGCAAAAATCAAATGAGAGAAAAACTCAAGTTTTTCCTCCAAAATTAAAACACATTTAGCAGTGCCCCCTAAACCTGAGTTTCAGGGGATAAAACAAATCAACAAGAATAAGTAACAAACAAAGCATCAGCTCATAAAATACGAATGAAATCGGGCAACATCATATTGTGGATTCGGGATCGATAGCTTGCGATCTTAAATCTACCCTTAGTAAATTTCATTGCCATCTGAGAGATATAATGGACCACGCCTTAAATTAGGTTGCTTTAACCAGATATTGATTAAAGACACATACAGTAAATCTCCATCTATTAAGCAAGCTGGTTGAGCGTTAAAAGTCATGCTCATAACAATCGACTTATGAGAGTTTCTAGGATCAGTCATGTCCCCAACCGCGGCCATCATGGTTTCTGTCACGTAGGTAAGTCCTCCAAGGGTACTACAGTTGGATGATATACCCTGCACACTACATGTGTTGGACTTATTGAGAGTTAAACTCAACCTTACGTAATTGTATCATAAGAGCATCGTCGCAATAGAGAATGGGTATAGCTACAATACTACATATAAAATATAAATATATCCGGATCAATACTCCACACGAGTATCATCAGTTCAGCTTGTTTTTAACATATTGAACCTCTTTCATGGAATCAGCTCCCAATTAAGTAGGTTGGGTTCCCGCTGTCGGTGAACTCTATTATGAGCTTAATCCCATCTCTCTCGAAGATTCTAGGACCACACTCTTAGAAACACCCTTAGTCAATAGGTCAGCACTATTCTTCTCAGATTTTACAAAGTTTAGAAGCACAACTTTACCTAATAGGCGCTAAACAGACTTAAGTTTGACTTAGACGTGTCTGTTCATTTTTTATTGACATTATCTTGCTTTAAAATCTCAATGGTGGATCTTGAGTCAGTGTGAACTGAGATAGGAAGTATAAGTTAGGCACGATAGAAAATTCTGACAAAAGATCATTTAACCATTCAACTTCTCTACAAGTAGCAATCACTGCTTGTTTGCAGGATTTTTAGGACAAAGTAGCACCACTAAATATAAATACATATCCGGTAGTAGACTTTACACTTTTGGAGTCAATAACCAGTTGGCGTCACTGTATCTATTCCATCAGGATATCCAGTGTAAATCAGACAATAGCCAATTGTGCCTGTAAGATGTCTGAATACTCTCTCTAATGCAGTGCAATATTATTTATTAGGATTACTGATATATCTACTTAATCTACTTACTGCACAAGAGATCTCAGGCATAGTCCTGTTGGAATGTAGAGAAGTGAACCTATTAAGTGAGTGTATCTCAGCTGAGATGTAAGTTCACCCGTGTTCTTCTTCAAAGCAATTGAATAAACATAGAGTGTAAAAATTGGTTTAGTGTTGTAAAAATCAAATTTGTGAAGTATTCTTTCAATGCTATGAGCTAAACTCAAAAAAATTCACTAGGAGTTTTGAATATTTTCATTCCCAATATTCTATCGGAAGGATCTAGATCTTTCATATCAAAATTTTGGAAGAGATAATCTTTTACCTTTTGGATTACATCAAGAAAAGTACAAATACGAGAATATTATCCACATAGAGACAAAGAATGATGTAATCATTATCAAACTTCTTTGAATAGATGCACTTGTCATACTCATGAATAATGAATCCTAAATGTGCAATGACTTTGTTGAGATTCTGTTGTTATTATTTTAGTGCTTGTTTAAGACCATACAAGGACTTTACAAGTTTGCACACTTTGTTTTCTTGTCTCTTAGCTATGAACCCTTCTGGCTGGCCATATAAATCTCTTCCTTGAGATTGTCATTCAGGAAAGCAGTTTTCACATTTATTTGATGTATGAACAAGTTATGAATTAAAGCAAGTGCTAGAAGGATTCTGATTGAAGAGATACCGGCAACAGGAGAATAGGTGTCAAAGAAGTCAACACCCTTTTGTCGGGTGAAACCCTTGGCAACTAATCTGGTTTTATATTTGTCAACAATGCCATTGGGTCTGAGTTTTTTCTTGAAGATCTATTTACAACCTATAAGTTTGCATCCTGAAGGAAGATCAGTGAGAATTCAAGTGTTATTCTCCATTATAGATTTGATCTCACTGTCAATAGTTTCTTTCCAGAAAGAAAATTCAGAAGTTCATTACTTTCTTGAAGGAGTTAAGATCACCTTCCGCAAGATAGGTAAAAAAATCTTCACCGAAAGAAATAAGTGTCCTAGTTCTTTTGTTCCTTCTAGGTTCAGAATCAGTTGTAGGAGCAGAACTAGAAGAAGGGATTCAGAGGCAGAATGAGTGCAAGAAGGATCACAAGGGAGTTTAGATTTGAGAGGAAAAATGTTTTCAAAGTAAACATCATCCCTACATTCGATGATGGTGTTATTAGATATTTCACTGATCTTAGAGTTAATCATTAAGAATCGGTTAACATTGTTATTTAGTGCATATCCGATGAAGATAGCATCAACAGTCTTGAGGTTGATTTTCCTTTTCTTTAGTTCTGGTACTGAAATCTTAGCCAGGTAACTGCAAACTTTGAAGAATTGAATGTTAAGAGTTCTCTCTTTCTAATGTTCATAGGGAGTAACATTAGAGTCTCTTTGGGGAACCCTATTAAGAATAAAATAGGCAGAAATGAGAGCTTCACCTTAGAAGTTAACATGCAGTTCACCATGTCCATTAGTATTTTGTTCTTTCTTTCAGTTACACCAGTACTCTCTGCAACCATAACATTATTATCAGTGGTGACAATGAAAAGGAGAGTATTCAGCATGTCTGTATTCTCTTACCAAGTTGAGGATCTGAAAATGACAAATTCCTAGATAAGCCACTTGGGGATGAGGGTTCCCCGACCTTAACGGTCGCACCCTCATGAGGCACTCCGGTAGCGGGAACTTCGAGACCCTCCTGCTGGGCCAGCTCCTAGATCATCTCCTCAATGTGAGAAGAAGTTGTGACTTCGCTACCAGTTGTCACCCCTATAGAAGAAAGTTAAAAAGGAAGGATCAAAATATTGTCCCAACTTGATGGAGAACCAATTAAGAAGGATAAAGGAAATACCCTCGGTAGTGGCGATCTCTGTTGTCGGCGGAACATCGCAGGGTCGTACCCCTGTATCTCTTCCTCTGAGTATTCATGTGGATATATACCCGAAAATATGGATACAATGTCAAAAATTGGACATAATCATACTAAGGTGGACAAAATACTGGAGAACGATACCTTTGGTTTGTCCAAATCACGAATAGGAAATAATGTTGGGGCACCTTCATGTGATCATTATATAATTCACTAAACTATACTGCATGACATAAAATAAGATTTTTTTATGTCCGTCTTAATCTCTTTCTGTCCAACTTTCTCTTTTTATGTGCATCTTACTCTCTTTCTGTCCACCTTCTCATTTCTGTTCAATTTTTTCTTTTTATATTCACCTTACTCTCTTTTTATCCACCTTTATCAATTTCTTTTCAAGTTTCTCTTTTTTTGTCCACCTTACTACTTTTTTGTCTATCTTTGTCAATTTCTGTCCAACTTTCTTCTTTTCTCTCCACTTTTGTTACTTACTGTTTACTTTTACACATTTTGTTCAACTTTTTAATAGTGGACAGAAAGTTAAGAAGGTGAACAAATTATTCAATATATAGACAAAAAACTCAAAAATGGTCAGTATGATTCACAATTTTTTGTCCTCTATTTTTTATATCACAAATTCATTACAAATAGAAATTTCATCACAACCAAATTGATACTCTCTAATTCAGTAAGCTCATCACAAATTAGTCCACTTTTAAGTAAAAAATAATCATAAATACCAGCATGATTATCATCAAATTGAATATATTTCAAAAGAAAAATCTCAATAAATTTCTGTCTACATTTCACTATGTGTGTCCACTTATTGAATTATTTGTCCACTGTATGTAATTTATGTCCCCAAAATGTGAAACATGTCTACAAATAGAGTAAAATTCATTACAAATCACAGATTCATCATAAATAACAAATTCACCACAAATTTATAACAATTTCATCACATATTCATCAGTCATCCTCAAAATCTATCAGCAAAATTACATAAAAATCCATCAATCATGAGAACTTTTTTGCCCTTCATTTCTCTGATCCAATTGCTAGTTTGTGTTTCAGATTTTTGAATCGAATCAAATATCCAAAATTCACATTTATTGAAGCATTATTTTGGGGTTTATTCAATTCCAAAATTAGGAATAATTCTTTAAAAACTTTGTAAAAAGTTAGCTTCCACTTAGAGGTAAAAAAACCATCTAACCTAGGATCTACAAATCCTAGCATAAAAGGTAATCTAAACCAAACCCAAATCAAACCTCAGATCTCAAAATTAGACCAACCCAAAATCCCCAACCCAAGCAGAACACCCATTAAGCCTCAATTGATCACCACCATCAAAGGAGCACCACTATCAAAGAATCCACAAATTCTAGCTCGCATCCAGATCAAGCGGGGATCGCAGCCATGGGGTGAGGCGAGGACCGCTGCATTCGGATCTTCACGATGAGGGAAGGAGATGGAGCTCGCCAGATCACTGGACTCGATAGGCTTGGAGAGGAGATGGGCTCAAGAGCCTGCGGCGAGGAGATGGAGGCGCAGTCGGATCTTCACAGCGAGTCAAGAAGATAGCTCGTTCTAGACTGTCCAAGAATCACTGAGGATAAGTCACCAGAAAACAGAGTTCAAAACTCTAGAAGCAGGGCTAATTATAGCCACTTGTATAATGCCAAGGCGGAGGGCATGGAGCCTGCGCCTCAACATCAGTACAATACCAAGACGCGAGGGTTGAAACTCGCGTCCTAACTGTTCCGTAATAACCAAGACGCGAGAGCCTGAAGCCCGTGTCTTACATCAATACAGTCTCAAGATGCAGAGCCTGAAGTCCGTGTCTGGTAGAATTCGAAACTCGCGTCAGTAAGGTTCGAAGTCAACGACAAAATGCGAGGCTCAAAGCCCGCGTCTCGGTTATAACTGCCCTCATTACTGAGTCAATTACTGCCCACGAAATGAGGGAGTTAACCCGATTATGGAGTATTTTTAGGGGACACTTTTATTCCCTGAAACTTCTATGAATTGTCCAGTTTGCTATGGAAGAGGGTAGGAAAATTTTGATGAAAAGAACTTCGGTTGTAAGCCTGAGAAGGAACAGAATCTCCAGCTAAAAGAAAGAGAGAGTTCAACTCTTCTAACAACTTGCTGCGTACAATTTTGTTCTTGCCTATAGTCTCTTTGAGACTCTTGTTGGACAAAAGCTGTGTTATTTCGTCCACCATTCAAAGAGAAGATTCACAAGAGGTGTTGACGTTCACCCGCTCAATGGAAAACACGATTCACTTTCCATCGTCACATCAAGCACCCAGCACTAAACAAAGGGGAGATTTGAGCTTGAATATCTTCCCTCTCTTATAATCGGGTTATTGATCCATTGTAATTGAAACGGTCCCAGCTTCTAATAAGCAAGATTAGATCAAAATCACGCATTTATTCCCAACCTTACGTTAAATCCAAAATCTAGAGAATTTCAGCAGCATCTCCTCTAAAATCTTAACTTTCTCCATATACAAAAATATGAATTTCGGCTCCAAGGCCTACTTATCTCCACAAAACATTTCGGTCACCTGACCTACTTATCACAAAAATACAGAATATCTCCAAAATATACTTATGCCGTGCATTCATCTTACATAACCATCAAAGCATCCACAATCCACAAAATGCTACCAACATGATCACAATACCTCACATCACCAACTTTCCAAGTACACAAGCTCTAGTTAACACTATTACAAACATTACATAAGGTAGTAGCATCATAGCATCCTCATTTAGGTAATGCTAACATAAAGCATAATTACATGTACATAACGAACAAAATAAGTGTTTGTGACACATAAGGCATCCTGCTCATGACTAATCCATGCTACATTATACCTTTACCTTGTCCAGACCTGAAAGAGAAGAAAATGAAAGGAATGAGCTCGACGGCTCAGCGAGTAAATTTCATAAACACTTTATAACTGATAACAACATGATATAATACCACAACATACTTTATGGAATCAAGAGGGACCTTACATGAATGGAAATGCCACCCGTTTCAATCAAATTTTTACGAGTCTTAGTTATTAGGCTTTCTTTATGAATAAAAGTTCTTTCCCATAATGTACTAAAGCGATAACAATACTTGCTCCCTCTCAAGCAAGTCTTTAGACACGAATTCTTACCTTCCACAAACATTGACTATCAATTATTACTTTCCAACCAATTATTGCTAACATAATATCTTATCACTTACTAGAGCACAATTACACATCACCCTAATTATAGGGTACCATTTTCCACCGTCTTCTTTCACCTACCGGCTCCCGCCCGGCCCCTTCCTCCTATAGAGTACCATAATGATTCTATTATGTAGAATAAGAATAAGCATACCAGTTCACATAATAACAAGTGTGATTCCCGTGAAACCCCGTCTTCTTCCACCTACCGGCTCCCGCTCGGCCCCTTCCTCCTATAGTTGCAATCAAACATGCAATACACCATTCCCCGTCTTCCCCCCTCCTACCGGCTCCCGCCGGCCCCTTCCTCCTATAGAAGACATACATAGATAGGCAATCATAACAACATAAAATTTCTACCAGCGACCCACACATATATAGCATGACCTAAATATACTATGGTGTAGGTTACATAAACAACATATTATGGAAAGAAATCACAAATAGACATATGCACATATCGTCAACATATTTAATCATGCTATCATATGTATATTACTATAGTAAGTGGTACAAGGTAATTCATGTGGGGTTGCCAAGGTATTATAATTAAGGACTTAAACATTTTACATACATAGCTTGTAACGTATCTATTAAGGTACCCTTACCTTCTAGTACACACCCATCACCACCTACATTACCTATACAACTAAACTTACATTAAAGTGTTAAGAACACATAACACAATAATTATACAATTACCTTCTAATAAAAAGTTGATTTTTGGCACCAACTCCATGTAATTTAATTTACGTGCTACTCTACTTTCATCTATTATCTTTTCCCAAAATCCCTCTTAGGCACATACAACAATTACATAATTAAATTGATAAAATTAGTCCTTTAAGTGAGTATGAAAATTTACTCACTAGATAAGAGGATTCCCACCGCGATTTTGATCAATTCCTTCCTTCAAACCCTAGTAACACAAGCAAGGCAAAATTTTAATTTATGAACTACTCACATCATGAGAATAACTAATTAAGTGTTACTCTAATTTCACCCAATTTTTAATCTCTGAAAACAAAACAAATGGTTGGAACAAAAATTAGAGTTAGGGCTAGAGTTTTTACCTTATGAAAATACCCAAATATTGAATTTCCCCCAATTCCTCTGGCCAAACGAACACCCCCTCCCCCCCACCAGGCCGCGCGTGGCCTGGTGCTGCCTTCCGCGCGGCTGCGCCGCCCTCCCGCGCGGTTGCGCGGCCGCGATGGCGCCGGCCTGGCGGCGCCCCCTGGCTTCGGCTGGGGGGTGCGAGAGAGAGAGAGAGAGAGAGAGAGAGAGAGAGAGAGAGAGAGAGAGAGAGAGTGGTTTGGTGAGAGGGATCTGAGAGAGATTAGGAATGAAATTTTTAGGGCTACAGGAATTTACAGAGAAGAAGGAACTTCTCTTCTCAGATCTCACGTATGGTTGAGATCAATATGCAAAAAGGTGTAACGGTCCCAGTTAAAAATTTTCCATTTAAACATAATCATCTCGTATAATCCAAGCGTGAGACCCATCAGTATAAAATACTTCAACATATACATCAGATAACATGTATGATCTACTTGAGACTTATCATACTAACATCTATAGTTCAATAATCCATGAGAACACAGTCTTCATTATCATGTCAAAAACATAAGTTCATACAAGAAGAGTCCAACACCAAGTCCTTTAATATTTACAGGTTACGGTTGATACACAGCTAAACATATGCATGTTTATACAAAACCGTATATATAACAAAAGTAACTCCTACTGCTGAGGTTCTGGTGGTAAATGTCCGTACCACTGCCCTTAAGCAGGACCCTTGCCCTTGTCCAAACCTGTAGGTGGAGTTAGAATAGGGTGAGCTTGACGGCTCAGTGAGTAAAACAATATTTAAATGCACATAGCAGGTAGGCATATATGGCTACATTATCCAGTTGACATGAATATCGATATACTATTTTTATAGGATCTCATAATTCACCATGAACCAAAACAGAACACAGTAACAATGCCTTACTAGTCGACTAGGCCACTCCATAGTCGACTAATACTAACTGTAAGTCGACTAACTCTTAAACTGTAGTCGACTAATTCTGCTTCACACGTACCTGTTTCTTTACTGGCAAACAGGGACTCTTGTAGTCGACTATCCTTCCTGGTATAGTCGACTAACTCAAGGACTAGTCGACTTAAATTTTCTTATAGTCGACTAAAACTGTCAAAAGTTGAGTTACTTTCTGTGGATCACCTATAGTCGACTACCCTCTTGGTATAGTCGACTAACTCAAGGACTAGTCGACTAATACGTCGTCTATAGTCGACTAAAACTGTCAAAAACAGATTGTCAACTTTCTGTATCTGGGATTAGTCGACTACAGTCTGTTTGTAGTCGACTAATCCTGCTATATCAGCAGTTATCTGCTTACAAAATCACACCTATAGTCGACTAATTCCGGACTTAGTCGACTAACTTATAATAAAACAGCCTGTTAAGAAGCTATTCCAGATCTGATGTTAAAGATCTATGCATGATCATATCACAGGAATTCTATCATGTCCATATACACATACACAAACATATATATACATATGTTCTCCCCTTCTACGCCTCCGGTTCAGTCCGGTCCCTTCCTCCGAAAATACACAAACATATATACATATGTTCTCCCCTTCTACGCCTCCGGAACACACCCGGTCCCTTCCTCCGAAACATACATATATCATCATACCATATCAATATGCAAGATATGTAGAAATATCTTATTTCGTAAGCAACAGTAGCAAGTATTTGCGGAATTGAAAACACATGTCTTTATGAGTTAACTAGCATGTCTTGATATCACAATATGCATGATCTCAAAGATGTATAAAGTAGCAAGTATTTCCTACTTATTTCTCCCCATCATGTTGTTAAGATAACATGTTCTACTCACTTTGTATGGGCTGATCTTGGCTGTTCCTAGCTATTTGTTGTTGTTGCCTTTGTTGTTGCTATTGCTGTTGCTCCTCCTTGCTGTTGCTGGAAAGGAGAGGGAGAGAGTTTTTGAAGAGAGAGAGTGTTTGAAGAGAGAGAGAGTTTTGATCAAAAGTGTTGAATTCTCTTCATCCTCCTCTATTTATAGCTTCAAACCCTCCATAGGATCGTGCCATGTGTCCTTCCATAGGATCATGCCATGTGTCCTTCCATAGGATCATGCCATGTGTCCTTTAAACATCCCATCAAAAAGAAAAGAGAGGGGTTATTTGCAAAAATGAAAAGGGTGAGGTGTTTCTCTTGGCCAATCATGGCCAGCCATTTGGAGGAGATATTTTGATGGAAGGTAGGAGAAGCTAGGAGAAGTTGGTGGAAAGAAAAGGAAGCTTGTGGTGGAAGGAATTTCTTATACCTGTATACATGGTCGTATAAATACTTACGTATACACTTGTATATACGTACCCGTATAATACCCGTATAATACGGGTCTACGCCATACGCGTATTATACACATGGCTTACTAAGATATTATGCATACACTAATGATTAAGAAATACCTTAATTTAGGCAGGTGTTACATTCTACCCTCCTTATGGAAGTTTCGTCCTCGAAACTTAACGTACCTTGGAACAATTGCGGATAGGTCTTTCTCATTTCCTCTTCCAGTTCCCAAGTGGCTTCTTCTATGTTTTGATTTCTCCATAAAACTTTGACCAAGGAATATTTTTGCTTCTCAATTGCTTCTCCTTGTTATCAAGAATTTGTACTGGTTCTTCCGCGTAAGACATGTCTTCTATCATATGCAGGGGTTCATAGGAGATGACATGAGCAGGATCGGGCACATACTTTCTCAGCTGAGATACATGAAATACATTGTGCATCCTTTCTAAGGCAGGGGGTAGGGCCAAACGATAAGCAACCGGTCCAATCTTATTCAATATTTCAAACGGACCCACATATTTAGGGGCTAATTTGTTCTTACTGCCGGTGCGTCTCACTCCCTTCATAGGAGATATTTTTAGGAAAACCCTATCCCCTTCTTCAAACTCCAGTGGTCTACGGCGATTGTCTGCATAAGCTTTCTGTCTGCTCTGGGCTGCTTTCATCCTTTCTTTGATTAGCTTGATCTTCTCCGTAGCTTCTTGAATTACATCGGGCCAAATAGTCTTCTATCCCCTACTTCCTCCCAACAGATTGGTGATCTACACCTCCTCCCATACAATGCTTCAAATGGAGGCATACCGATAGTGGATTGATAACTATTATTATAAGCAAACTCCACTAAGGGTAAATAGTTGTCCCAACTTCTCCCAAAATTCAGTACACAAGTTCTCAACATATCTTCTAATATTTGAATGGTCCTTTCTGACTGTCCATCCGTTTGGGGGTGGGCTGCTGTACTGAGTTGTAAGTTAGTGCCCATAGCTCTGGACAAACTTTTCCAGAATCTGGATTGGAATCTTGGTCCCGATCTGATACAATGGATTCAGGTACTCCATGTAATCTAAGTATCTCTCGGACATATACCTGAGCCAGTCTTTCCATTGAATAATTAATCCGGATAGGTAGAAAATGGGCAGATTTGGTGAGTCTGTCTACCACTACCCAGACTGTATCCAGTCCTTGGGACGTCCGAGGAAGTCCAGTGACGAAATCCATAGCAATTTGACTCCACTTCCACTCAGGAATAGATAAAGGTACTAACAAACCTGGGGGCTTCTTATATTCAGCCTTTACTTGTTGACAGACTAAACATTTGTGGACGAAATTAGAAATGTCCATCTTCATACCATCCCACCAGAAGTTATGACGTAGATCTTGATACATCTTTGTGCTTCCGGGATGAGCTGTATAAGGTGTACTATGAGCCTCCTTCATTATTTCTTCTTTGATTTTTGCTACATCTGGCACACATAGTCTGTGTCCAAGCCTTAATACATCACCTTCTATGTGAAACTCCTTGAGTTCTCCTTCTTGCACTTTCTTCATCATCTTCTTTATTTTAGTATCTTCTTGTTGTGCCTCTTTGATCTTGTCGTATAGATTAATTGGATACTCACTTGATTAGTTGATACCCAGAATTTGAAGAATCAATGACTCGCACTTCTATTTGCATTTCTTCTAGGTCTCTTAATAGTCTTACTTGTCGAGTCATCAGGGTGGCCAGGGTCCCTCCTGATTTCCGGCTCAAAGCATCAGCCACTACATTGGCCTTCCCAGGGTGGTATTGAATAGTAATATCATAATCCTTTATTAGTTCTAACCACCTCCTCTGCCTCATATTCAGTTCCTTTGTGTGAAGATGTATTTCAAGCTCTTATGATCAGTAAAAACTTCACAAGACACTCCATACAAGTAATGTCGCCAGATCTTTAAAGTAAAGATCACAGCGGCTAATTCCAAGTCATGAGTGGGATAATTTCTTTCATGGGTCTTCAATTGTCGGGATGCATAGGCAATAACTTTTCCATGTTGCATTAACACACATCCCAATCCCAGCTTTGATGCATCACTAAAGATGACAAATTCTTCAGTCCCCGAAGGTACAACTAAGACAGGAGCAGATGTCAATCTGGCTTTAACCTCCTGGAAACTCCTTTCTTGATCTTCTCCCCAAGCAAACTTCTTATTCTTTCTAGTTAATTGGGTCATTGGTGCTACAATCAAAGAAACCCTTCTACAAATCTCCTGTTGTAACGCCCCGATTCCACGGATACGGGGACGTCACTGCAACGTATATACGTAGGTCAGAACTACCCTCCCGTATATACGCTAAGCATCAGTACAGACAAGAATCAGAGTACGGAAGCAAATGGTGCATTATACATTCCAACACATATAGTACAATTACACAGTTATCATCAGAGTGATTACAATATTACATGAATATCATATCACTAATATGCGCAAATGCGAGAGAACAAAGGAATATACATGTATGGACAACATAAAGATACATGTATATGAACAGTACAAAAGAGTGCTCACGAGGTAACTGGAGAGACCACGCTACCGCTGCGCTACTCTGATCAATAACAGGGGGAAATCCTCACGCTCCAAGCTCCATGACCTGGACATGAGAATCCAGGGGAGTCAGTGAAACTCCCCAGGCGAGTATGATACAATGCCAGGTGGCGAGCCAGGGTAAGCACAAGTGAGAAACTCAGAAGACAGGAGGGTTAGAACATAATGAAGTATATATATAAGAACAGGTATAACATAACAATCGCAAAACCGGAAATCCAAGGTAAAGCTGATTATAAGCAAAGGTGATTTTATACGCTTAGGTCACGGTCCCATGAGACTAGTACGTCGAAGGAATAATCCAAACAAGGAAACCCTCATATATATACCTTTGTCTCATGCCACAGAGTATCCAAGCGTATAGAATCAGAGATGCAAATCATATCATAGTCAAAACAGGAATGCATAACAATAATGATCAGGGGTCCATAACATGAGTAACGGATACACATAACGGAAACCATAACACACATAGCAGGTATAACATGACATGTATCATAACAGGACTCAGGGTGAGCAATCTGATTGTATGGTTTCAGATTACGACTCCATGAGACTAGTACATCGAAGGAATAATCCAAACAAGGAAACCCTCATCTATATACCTTTATCTCATATTATCGTAATCCAAGTGCATACAATGGAATAACAGGAATACTTATTATTATTACTCGTCTGACCCATATATCTCGGTATGTGTCCAGGTGTGCACCCCAACTCACATACATCCATATATAGCTAGGCGAGGGTTGTTACCGGAAGTAGATGGGAACTGATAGAGCTTCTTATAATGGTACTCATACACCGGGGACCAGTCTATTGGCCCAACGGTTCCCACCACCTGGGACCGGTTTTGGGGACGCAAGGTCCCCTATAACTAACTTCCGCCGCAAATATCATATAGTGATTCACATACACCGGGGACCAGTTTAGTGGTCCAACGGTTCCCACCACCTGGGACCGGTTTGGGGACGCAAGGTCCCCCTATAACTTCCGCCGCAAATATCATATAGTGATTCACATACACCGGGGACCAGTTTAGTGGTCCAACGGTTCCCACCACCTGGGACCGGTTTGGGGACGCAAGTTCCCCCTATAACTTCCGCCGCAAATATCATACAGTGATTCACATACACCGGGGACCAGTTTAGTGGTCCAACGGTTCCCACCACCTGGGACCGGTTTGTTCACATGCACCGGGGACCAGTCTATTGGTCCAACGGTTCCCACCACCTGGGACCGGTTTGGGGACGCAAGGTCCCCCTATAACTTCCGCCGCAAATATCATATAGTGATTCACATACACCGGGGACCAGTTTAGTGGTCCAACGGTTCCCACCACCTGGGACCGTTTGTTCACATGCACCGGGGACCAGTCTATTGGTCCAACGGTTCCCACCACCTGGGACCGGTTTGGGGACGCAAGGTCCCCCCCCCCAAAAGTAGCCATAACAGTAATCATAACAGTAATCATAACAGTAATCAGGGACTACATTCCCGTTATCGAGATAATTATAAGAATCGGTGTATCATACTTGGTTTTAAGAGATAGCATGACGAGGTGGTGGTGTATACCAAAAATAAAGCATAACAATAGATTGATAATTGGGCCGGGTCAGTCATGTCATAACAATAGGGTCTAGCAAGGTAGTGGCATGATTAGGTGATATACATGGGTTAAAAGAAAACATAAGGTTAACAAGTGGTTAATAATGTTACTTGACAAATCGTGAAGTAATATGAGGTAAGATCCAACAAGTAATAAGTCCTAAAGTACCAGTCATGAAGTACAAGAAACCATAATGCATAACACATAAACCAACGACAAGATCCAATTTTAGGAGGGAAATCATTTAAGACATATAGTCAGAATTAGTCGACTAGGGTCAAGGGACTAGTCGACTAATATAGGTTTCAAGTCGACTAACAGGTACGCAAGTCGACTAAGTCTGGGATAAAGAGAATTGGGGTCACTGTTCCAGGAACATTAGTCGACTAAGTAAAATGGCTAGTCGACTAAGGTGTTCAAGTCGACTAATAAAATAGGCTTAAGTCGACTGGGCCGAGAGTTGGTTTCTGGTCCAAGGAGGGTTAGTCGACTAGGTGAATTCAGGAGTCGACTAATAGGGATTTCCAGAGAGTTGATCAGTCGACTAATATTTGGGGTAAGTCGACTAATACTGTGTTTTCCAGAAAAACTA
This sequence comes from Agave tequilana, assembly GCA_038442645.1. NCBI lineage: Eukaryota > Viridiplantae > Streptophyta > Magnoliopsida > Asparagales > Asparagaceae > Agave > Agave tequilana. Next base: position 5,520 of record JAVJIF010009940.1, on the reverse strand, counting down.
GGTTTCAGCTAAGTGTTCTAGTCGACTAGGTTCTAGGTCAAGTCGACTAATACTGGCCGGGGAGCAGTTTACAGAACAGAACTTAGGGGTTGTTCTAGATGGTAAAAATGTGATTTTTATGGCATGTGAGCACAAGATATGGGGATGCATGTATACTAGAATGGAAACATGTCTTGGTGAGTCAAGATATTTACATGGAAAGGTTGGATCTTTAGTTTGATAACCTAAAAATGGGATTTTTATGGTGCAAGTGTTCAAGAATTCCCATCACAAGTATATAAGGAGTTAACTAGGTCTTGGTGAGTAAGGATACTCACTTGGATGGGTTCAATTGGAGCTTGATCCAAGAAGAAGATGGTGGCTTCAATCCATGAGTGGTTGTTGAAGCTTGAGGTGGAGGAGTAGCTCTTGGTGTAGCCTTGGGTTGATGGTTGAAGATGATGTCCTTGTGATGAAGCCCTAATTGAACTCTTGAAGTCTTGAGGTGGAGGTGGAAGAGTCTAGGGGAGTTCTTTGGTTTAGGGTTTGGTGGAGGAAGAAGAGGGATTTGCAAAGAAATGAATAAATATGATGGGGATTTGTGAAGTGAGTGCAAAAAGGATAGATGCAAGGGGTTTTCTTGCAAAAAGGGGGTGAGGTGTCCCTCACAAGGCCACTTGGCCGGCTAAGGGAAGGAGAGAGAGTTAGTGGGGTTAGGTGAGAAGTTGAGTGGGAAATGAGGTGGCAATCTAGGTGGAAATAGGAATTGCAATAATCGGAAAAATGCCCGAAATTCAAGTGTCTCGGAATGATCTGGAAATTTTACCAAAAATCAAGAATAATATATAAAGGCCAATAGTGAAATCCGTTTGAAGAAATACTTTATAGTTTAAAACTAAAAATCCCGGAATCAGCTACCTACCGACTCCGAAAGAATTTTCATAAAATCATAAAATTCTCAGAAAAAGAATATAAGCAGAAAATATGATTCCGAGAAATAAAGTCTAAAGAACCATCATGAAATTCTAAACCGTTTGAGAATTAAAAATCCGGGAATCGGTCAGCGGCACTGGCCGACACCGGTTTTGGAGAATTCCTTTTAATCCAAGATAATTCCAGAAAATCATATAAATCTAAAATATTGGAAAATAATCTTTGGAACTGAAATCGGTCAAATCTAAACACCGAAAGGCCAAATCGGGTAATATACTAGGATCGGGTCCTTCGGTTCAGACTAGGGCTGACTCCGTGTCCACGAATCCAAATCCAAAACAAATAATCATATAAGGAATTCATCATACAGAATAAATACAGGAAACAAATCGAAAAAATATGACTGAAAATCTGAATACGTAACTAAGTACGTATTCCGGAAACGGGGTATTACAATCCACCCACCTTACAAAAAATTGCGTCCTCGCAATTTCGTTAAGGGGTAAATTGAACACAAAGGGGACAAGGGCTGGAATAAAGGCTTCATAAAACCAAAACAGGGAAAGGATATGGAAAGGATCTAGGAATCAAAGGAAAGATAGTCAAGAAATAGATAACTCTGCACTTGTAGTTGGAATGTATAACCAAGACTCATGTATTCCAGTTGCAAATCTCTTTACCATTGATTTGCCGTCTGGACGTACTGAGGAAGTTAGAGCCTAAGCTCTGATACCAACCTGTAACGCCCCGATTCCACGGATACGGGGACGTCACTGCAACGTATATACGTAGGTCAGAACTACCCTCCCGTATATACGCTAAGCATCAGTACAGACAAGAATCAGAGTACGGAAGCAAATGGTGCATTATACATTCCAACACATATAGTACAATTACACAGTTATCATCAGAGTGATTACAATATTACATGAATATCATATCACTAATATGCGCAAATGCGAGAGAACAAAGGAATATACATGTATGGACAACATAAAAGATACATGTATATGAACAGTACAAAAGAGTGCTCACGAGGTAACTGGAGAGACCACGCTACCGCTGCGCTACTCTGATCAATAAACAGGGGGGAAATCCTCACGCTCCAAGCTCCATGACCTGGACATGAGAATCCAGGGGAGTCAGTGAAACTCCCCAGGCGAGTATGATACAATGCCAGGTGGCGAGCCAGGGTAAGCACAAGTGAGAAACTCAGAAGACAGGAGGGTTAGAACATAATGAAGTATATATATAAGAACAGGTATAACATAACAATCGCAAAACCGGAAATCCAAGGTAAAGCTGATTATAAGCAAAGGTGATTTTATACGCTTAGGTCACGGTCCCATGAGACTAGTACGTCGAAGGAATAATCCAAACAAGGAAACCCTCATATATATACCTTTGTCTCATGCCACAGAGTATCCAAGCGTATAGAATCAGAGATGCAAATCATATCATAGTCAAAACAAGGAATGCATAACAATAATGATCAGGGGTCCATAACATGAGTAACGGATACACATAACGGAAACCATAACACACATAGCAGGTATAACATGACATGTATCATAACAGGACTCAGGGTGAGCAATCTGATTGTATGGTTTCAGATTACGACTCCATGAGACTAGTACATCGAAGGAATAATCCAAACAAGGAAACCCTCATCTATATACCTTTATCTCATATTATCGTAATCCAAGTGCATACAATGGAATAACAGGAATACTTATTATTATTACTCGTCTGACCCATATATCTCGGTATGTGTCCAGGTGTGCACCCCAACTCACATACATCCATATATAGCTAGGCGAGGGTTGTTACCGGAAGTAGATGGGAACTGATAGAGCTTCTTATAATGGTACTCATACACCGGGGACCAGTCTATTGGCCCAACGGTTCCCACCACCTGGGACCGGTTTGGGACGCAAGGTCCCCCTATAACTTCCGCCGCAAATATCATATAGTGATTCACATACACCGGGACCAGTTTAGTGGTCCAACGGTTCCCACCACCTGGGACCGGTTTGGGGACGCAAGGTCCCCCTATAACTTCCGCCGCAAATATCATATAGTGATTCACATACACCAGGGACCAGTTTAGTGGTCCAACGGTTCCCACCACCTGGGACCGTTTTGGGGACGCAAGGTCCCCCTATAACTTCCGCCGCAAATATCATACAGTGATTCACATACACCGGGGACCAGTTTAGTGGTCCAACGGTTCCCACCACCTGGGACCGTTTGTTCACATGCACCGGGGACCAGTCTATTGGTCCAACGGTTCCCACCACCTGGGACCGGTTTGGGGACGCAAGGTCCCCCTATAACTTCCGCCGCAAATATCATATAGTGATTCACATACACCGGGGACCAGTTTAGTGGTCCAACGGTTCCCACCACCTGGGACCGGTTTGTTCACATGCACCGGGGACCAGTCTATTGGTCCAACGGTTCCCACCACCTGGGACCGGTTTGGGGACGCAAGGTCCCCCCCCCCCAAAGTAGCCATAACAGTAATCATAACAGTAATCATAACAGTAATCAGGGACTACATTCCCGTTATCGAGATAATTATAAGAATCGGTGTATCATACTGGTTTTAAGAGATAGCATGACGAGGTGGTGGTGTATACCAAAAATAAAGCATAACAATAGATTGATAATTGGGCCGGGTCAGTCATGTCATAACAATAGGGTCTAGCAAGGTAGTGGCATGATTAGGTGATATACATGGGTTAAAAGAAAACATAAGGTTAACAAGTGGTTAATAATGTTACTTGACAAATCGTGAAGTAATATGAGGTAAGATCCAACAAGTAATAAGTCCTAAAGTACCAGTCATGAAGTACAAGAACCATAATGCATAACACATAAACCAACGACAAGATCCAATTTTAGGAGGGAAATCATTTAAGACATATAGTCAGAATTAGTCGACTAGGGTCAAAGGACTAGTCGACTAATATAGGTTTCAAGTCGACTAACAGGTACGCAAGTCGACTAAGTCTGGGATAAAGAGAATTGGGTTCACTGTTCCAGGAAACATTAGTCGACTAAGGTAAAATGGCTAGTCGACTAAGGTGTTCAAGTCGACTAATAAAATAGGCTTAAGTCGACTGGGCCGAGAGTTGGTTTCTGGTCCAAGGAGGTTAGTCGACTAGGTGAATTCAGGAGTCGACTAATAGGGATTTCCAGAGAGTTGATCAGTCGACTAATATTTGGGGTAAGTCGACTAATACTGTGTTTTCCAGAAAAACTAGGTTTCAGCTAAGTGTTCTAGTCGACTAGGTTCTAGGTCAAGTCGACTAATACTGGCCGGGGAGCAGTTTACAGAACAGAACTTAGGGTTTTTTCTAGATGGTAAAAATGTGATTTTTATGGCATGTGAGCACAAGATATGGGGATGCATGTATACTAGGAATGGAAACATGTCTTGGTGAGTCAAGATATTTACATGGAAAGGTTGGATCTTTAGTTTGATAACCTAAAAATGGGATTTTTATGGTGCAAGTGTTCAAGAATTCCCATCACAAGTATATAAGGAGTTAACTAGGTCTTGGTGAGTAAGGATACTCATTGGATGGGTTCAATTGGAGCTTGATCCAAGAAGAAGATGGTGGCTTCAATCATGAGTGGTTGTTGAAGCTTGAGGTGGAGGAGTAGCTCTTGGTGTAGCCTTGGGGTTGATGGTTGAAGATGATGTCCTTGTGATGAAGCCCTAATTGAACTCTTGAAGTCTTGAGGTGGAGGTGGAAGAGTCTAGGGGAGTTCTTTGGTTAGGGGTTTGGTGGAGGAAGAAGAGGGATTTGCAAAGGAAATGAATAATAATGATGGGGATTTGTGAAGTGAGTGCAAAAGGATAGATGCAAGGGGTTTTCTTGCAAAAAGGGGGTGAGGTGTCCTCACAAGGCCACTTGGCCGCTAAGGGAAGGAGAGAGAGTTAGTGGGGTTAGGTGAGAAGTTGAGTGGAAATGAGGTGGCAATCTAGGTGGAAATAGGAATTGCAATAATCGGAAAAATGCCCGAAATTCAAGTGTCTCGGAATGATCTGGAAATTTTACCAAAAATCAAGAATAATATATAAAGGCCAATAGTGAAATCCGTTGAAGAAATACTTTATAGGTTTAAAACTAAAAATCCGGAATCAGCTACCTACCGACTCCGAAAGAATTTTCATAAAATCATAAAATTCTCAGAAAAAGAATATAAGCAGAAAATATGATTCCGAGAAATAAAGTCTAAAGAACCATCATGAAATTCTAAACCGTTTGAGAATTAAAAATCCGGGAATCGGTCAGCGGCACTGGCCGACACCGGTTTTGGAGAAATTCCTTTTAATCCAAGATAATTCCAGAAAATCATATAAAATCTAAAATATTGGAAAATAATCTTTGGAACTGAAATCGGTCAAATCTAAACACCGGAAAGGCCAAATCGGGTAATATACTAGGATCGGGTCCTTCGGTCAGACTAGGGCTGACTCCGTGTCCACGAATCCAAATCCAAAACAAAATAATCATATAAGGAATCATCATACAGAATAAATACAGGAAACAAATCGAAAAAATACGACTGAAAATCTGAATACGTAACTAAGTA